>QANX01001075.1:0-61965 GCA_003254975.1 Ochetophila trinervis | reverse complement strand
AAGCAAATGATATTAATAATTTGTTGATAACTTTATACAATACTTATGCATCAAAATTTAGCACTTGTCCAAAATCCACTTCTACTCAATTCCCTTCAAACTCTAAAGAGTATTCTTGGACAATACTTGCAAAGAAAGGAATACAAAAATCAAATGTTGGTTCTCTACGAAATGAGCTTTATAAATATTTGGATACTGATTTTATGGACTTTTTTACTTCAGAAGAGATAGAAAAGTTTGATATATTAATTTGGTGGAAAAAACATGAAAAAACTTTTCCTATATTATCCATTATGGCACGTGATATTTTAACACCTCCAGTGTCTACTGTAGCATCGGAGTCTGCTTTTAGTGCAGGTAATCGAGTGTTGGATGAGCGTAGGACAAGACTAAGGCCAGATATTTTGGATTGTCTTATGTGCATGAAAGACTGGGAAGATGGAAAACTTAGAGCTCAAAGCTGGAATGATGATTTAGTTGATTATTTTTCAATTGTAGATTTAAATTTGAATGTCGATTTAGAATAAAATATATGAAAGAAATTATTAATATTCTTTTCTATTGCTTTTACTTGTAAATAAATAATTGTATTATTTACAAATTAAATAATAAAGCATATTATTTCTATAGCTAATTTAATTTCTTTGTATTAATTTATTTTAGATGATTTTTACTCATATGGTCTATAATATTTTATTTAAAATGTGTAAAATATATTTAGCATGGGCACGAACACTATCAGGGCTTTATACGAGCACGACATGTGCCCAATATAAGCACGGCACGAGCACATATGTGCTTGAGCCCATAGCACGATTGGCACGGCACGAATACTAAATAGGCTGGCACGAGCACGACACAAAAAATAAATAGGCTAGTATAAACACGGCACGAGCACGAATAGGCCAAATTTTAAATGGGCCGTGCTAGCACGGCACGGCCCACTTTACACCTCTATGCCCGACCCATCACGTGCTTGTGCTGTGTTGGACCCATCACGTGTTTGTGTTGTGCATGGCCTGTCAAGTATTTGAGCCGTGCCTGGTCCATTATTGATTCGTGTCATGCCAGACACAGTTCATTACGTGCTCAACATTGCATAGTTTATAATGTGTCATGTTCGTGTTGTGTTTAATTTCAATGTGTCATTCTCATCCTGCGGGTCTATTTTTACACATATAATATAGGCCAACAATAAATGAATTTATATAACTTTACAACCCAGAACAGCTTGGGCCTCAAAGGGCCTGTTTGTTTAGTTGGACAGGACTGGACTCATTTTAGCCCATGTTCATTTGCAAATACATTCAACAGATTTTTGTACATATATGTTTCATGCCTGTCATTTTATAACACTTAACTTTTGCCCTGTCAGTTATTTTAGTTTTTCTTTTCAAAAGTACCTCTCTTTTTACTCTCTCCCTCTTTCCCTATTTATCTGTTTTTTTTTGTTCTATCTCTCCTTTCTTTTGCTTTCATTCTCTCTTAGGTCTTTACGTTCAAGTTAAGAAATTCTCTTTAAAAATAGACAAATAAAAAAAAAAATCTTGTAGCAATGGGACAATTAACAAATAAAAATTGATTTTTTAACATTTTTTTTTCTTCTACCTTTGCAACTCTCTCCCTCTCTGTCTTCTACTCTATTTTTATCTCTTGTTTTTGTCTTTTCTTCTCTATATAACTGATGAATAAAAAAGTTTTAAAAAAATTGTTTATATTTATCTATTTTTTTTATTAAAACAAAGATTGGAAAAAGAAAAAAGAGTATATGATCCCAATTTCAACAAAATTAGACTAACACAATTTTAATTTCTTTTGCATAATTACTCCTTCATAAGAGATTTTATTAATTTTCATAATAATTTTTTTCATATCTGTGTGCTCATCTTTCTTTGGAGAGGTGAATTTCGAAGTTTTTTTCTTTGTCTTGTACCATGTTCCTTTTGGGACGGAGCCTCTACCATAAGGCCAGGTGAACACTCTATATGGAAAATTTACCTTTCTTCCCCTTAAGATACAATATGCATGCATCCCGCCCCACTTGATTTTTGAGTTTATTTCATTTTTTTTTTTTAATTTCTTACTCATAAATGAGATCATTTATTTGTATCTCATATTTTTTTAAGTTTATATTTATTTTTCAAAAGACCCACATTTCATTTTCTTTGATCTTATTAATTATTTATTTATTTTAATTGCTATAAGACATTTTTATTTTTTTGGGTCTATATTTTAGCGGAGTTTTTTTTAACTTAGAAGTTCAGAGAGAAGAAAACAGAATAAAAGAAAAAAGAAAGAAAGAGAAAGGAGAGAGAGGACAAAAGAGAGAGATAGAGGAGAAAAAAAAGGAAAAAAAGAGAGAGATATTTTTTAAAAGAAAAATTAAAATAGCTGATGTGGTGGTAAAAAAAAAAATTTGTTTCAAAATGATGGACATAAAATAGTAAATTATCTGCACATTCCGTAAAATAAAATAAAAAAACATTCAATTGAGACTGGATAATAATAATCCAGCCAAGACTGTTGTTTAAAGAAAACTGGGACTATTCAGTCCTACGTCATAGTTTGGGTCGCCTCTGGATAACATTTCGAAACCGATTCCTTCTTTATTTTTTTCTCATTCGTCTCTGATTCTTTGGAAAATGGAGAAACTCCGTTCACTTTCTCCTATCATTTCTGTGAGAAATCGGAAAAAACTTGTTAACCTTCGCTTTCTTTGGTCGTTAGGTAAAATATTTTTAGATTTGTTCTTGTTTTGTTTTTTCCTTTGTATCTTTTTCCTTTTTCTTTGTTTTTGTATTTCCAGTTTTACTTTTCTATTTGATAAACTTCGCTTTCGCCTTCACCTTGTCAGGTGCGGTTCTAATCTGAATATTGTTTATTGTACTTCTAGTTGGATGAATAGGACTTTCATTTGCTTTGTTTGAACTTTAGGTTGTAAAATTTGGTTGAAGAGCTCTTTAGTTCTAATTTCTGCATTCTTTTTGTCATGAAGCTTTTGTTCTAATGTGGATTACTTGTTTCCAACTTGTTTGTAGTTAGAAAGGATTGAACATTGTCTGGGTAGCTAAAAATTTCTGTGCAGTTAAGGTGCCCCTATCACATTTTCAACCATTGAAAAACATCTATAAATTGCTTTTGACTTTCAACATCCTTTGTCTTACTAAATATGATGGGCTGAGTAAATTTTATGTGCCTTATAGAGAAATATTTTTGTTTTTTTGTTTTTTGCATATGCAATCTGTGATCACATTGCATTTCTAACTGATATAGTTGTATGATTTAGCTCACATCAACAATTTTTTAGCTTTATGATTTAGCCAATATATTGTTTTTGCTCTAAAAAAAAATGCACATTGACTTAATAAGCAAACATTTGTACTTGGTTGACTTAATAAGCAAACTTGTCAATTGCATTTTCCCCCCAAGGAATTTACATCTGCAGATATATTGTGCACAGGCAGTTTTCACATTATATCATTCTATGTGAAGCTAACTGATTTATGAAATTATGGAAATGTCTTTTAAAAATTACAAAAATATATAGCTTAAATATCATCTAATTTACTTATCAATGCTATTTTATGGTTTATTCTCTCTCTTTTTTCTAGCTGCATGTGTAATTCTAATGTGTTTTTAGTGCATCCATTTTTCAAGCAGATGTTGCAAAAACTATAGCTTTAATCAAGAACCACTTGTCAATTAGGTGAAGCTGTTTAGAGTAATTTTCAACTGCTTTTGCATCAGTAAACTGTCCTACATTACAAATATATTGTACCCTCTGACGCGATATATCTTTCCATCATTCTTGGTCTTCGTTGGTTGTTCTTGGTTATTTTACATGTGCATATTTCAATCATTTTTGGTTATTTTCTTGATATGTTTTTCTATTTTTTTTTCTTTATGATTAGATATGGATCGATGGAAGTCATGTTGCAGTTTACTTGATTTCTAAGCATTTGCATAACCAAAGGATGATGATGTGGATGATTGATTTAGTAATGACCTACAATTTGATGCATAAAAATTACAAAAAAATGAGCTTAGAAATCGTACATTTCTAAGGCATGAGACACATTTGAGTAAATTAGATAGAATAATAGGCCATGATGACATAGAGTGTGTGAATCAACTACAAACGGATATGAGGACATTTAGCCTATTATGTAAGTTACTTCATGTAGATGCGAGGGTATAAATTAATCGTGGAGTTACTTTGTTGGAGCATGTATTTCTTTACATATTCTTGCTCGCCATGTTAAGAACTGTACTATAGGCAATATGTTTAAATGTTTGGGAGAGACAATTAGTAAGTATTTCATTTCGGTGTTAAATAGGATATTGACGTGTGTCGTAAACACTAAAATTAATTACTGAATTTAAACACTACTGTAGTAGCGGCAAGTTCAGGTCGATTACACAAAGACTGATAATTAATTGTTTCTATTCCAATTAAAGTAAAATTAAAAAGATAAAAGGGGGATTTTATGTTGGCAAATTCAAATATTAGAGCAAACAAATTAATAAATATTGAAAATAACAATTGGAGAAAATCTTGGGTCAGAGTATCTTCAATTACTAAAGAACATGTGATCACATACACAAATATGTCCAAAAATAATCATTCAATATTGGAATGAATAAAATAGCACGGTCAATTTTATTCTAACTCTCACATTAATTAATTCAGATACGATCGTAAATTAATCATAATTCTGAAATATCTAAACAAACGTGATCTAAATCAAATCAGAATAGCATTAAGAACAATAACAACCAACAATAAACAAGTCCTACAAATATTGTAAAACTTTAATCTATTATGCATTCTCCTAACAAAAGCTTAGCATGCAATTATTAAAATCAAAGTGCTACTAAACATAGAACATTCAATATGATTGAACTCTTAATTAGCAAATACCCAATCCACAAATAATTATAACGGATCCAAATTATAATCAAAAGAGAATTGAATAATAAACAAATAAAATGGAAGAACACAAATTGAATAATTAAAATTGAATTAAAACTTATAAACCAAGTCTCACATTTTATACTTTAGCAATGAACGATACTCTTACCCAAGAGAAAGATTTAGCTACTTATAATTGTTAGAAATCTCTCGTTTGAAGTTGTTTATGCTCTAAAAACGGCTGCCCTATTACAAGATAACTTAAACCTATTTAAACTAAAAGCCTAGGGCTACAAAACACACAAAAACAAGCCTAAACGGACCAAAATCGCGCTAGCCCAGGGCCCCAGGCGCCTGGGCTCCACGCTTGGAAACGCGCCTGGGCTGCTCTGTCTCGCTGCCTCGCAGCAGCTGAAATCACCGGCCAGGAGCCTGGGTTAGAGCCTGGGCTCATCTGTCTGCATGCTTTTAATTACAGTTTTGCCATTTTTCTTCAAATTCTCTTCCTTGATGTCAAAATCACTTAAAATATAGAAAAACACATATTAATCTATTTTAAATGAATAAAACATGCTTAATTTAAGTATCAAGGTATATAAAACATATATAAATTATGATCTATCAAATACCCCCACACTTAAGCTTTGCACGTCTCGAGAAAATCGTAAAATCAAAAACATTTTTCAAATCAATTAAGTACTCTAATATTATAAACAGAGACATACTTAACTTAACAATTAGCATATCAAAACTAAATGAATTCAACAATCTTCAACCTTACTAACAATCATCGCAATTAAGCTCAATTTAAACTAATTCGGCAATCAACTCACGAATTCCTCTCTAATCACTCAAGTGTTTAAATAGCTGGAACTATTCACTCGAATTCAATGAAAAAGCTCGTTTTATCATAAGCTTGCTTATCAATCTAATCTCCACCACGCAGCATACACTTAAGCAAAAATCCGAAGTTCTTTCAAAAGGTTAAATTGTGGCTTAGGTAAAGGTATGTCAGAGAAAGAAAAACACAAGGAAGCAAAAGGCTGACATCTAAAGTCCAAATGAGCATTCAAAATATGATATTGCAAGTACTCAACAATTCCAAATTATTTTCTTTCTCCTCTAAACTCATCATAATTAGCCCACTTCTCATGCTTTGATACAAAAACAATTTTTTTTTTTCTTTTCTCTTCGTTTTTTTTTTCGTTTCTTTTTTTTTTTCTTTTCACAGATTCTTTCCACTACTGTTATTTTTTTCTCTTTTTTTTTTCAACCGCATCAAAACATGAGAACTTTAAAGATTCTGCTTTAACCAATTAACACCATCTACTCAGACCAACCATCATCAATAAAGTCACCCCCGCACTTAATCACAACGATTTCTTTGTTTTAACAACTTTCAAAACTCACCATTACACATTTCAAATGTTCAATTAGACTTAGGATAGGAAAAATTAGTCAAAAATTAAGTCAAAGGCTTGTCATGTAGGCTAAAGAACAAAGAAAAAAAATCATAAAAGCTCAAAGGGGTTAAACGATGATAAGTGTAAAGGTCGGCTTTTTTAGGCTAAATGGCTAAAAAAAAAAAAAAATTGCCTTCATCATTCTAAAGATACAAACTCAAACACTGTGATCTCAATAAGTATGTTAAAGCAAGTTCTAAAGATACAAACTCAAACACGAAAACCACTCACAAAAATGATTGAAAGAAATAATTACTTCAAATTAAAGGCTCAAAAGCTCACTTAAGTATGACATTGCTGAAATTAGCTTTCATTTTGCTTAATTTCAACGATCACCAAAGCAGACTTCAGATTGTTAAACTCATTTAACTAGCCATGCTATTCGCTTCATTGTATCTAAATCTCTATCCATAATATTGAATTAGCAAAATTCATAGTGATTAACAGCGATAACTAAAGCAAAGGCAGTCACAAATCTCAGTCCAAAAACAAACAAAGATAAATAAATTAAGACAAAAAATAACATAATAATAAAAATAAGTAACTAACCTAACAAAGCAACAAAAATAAAACTAAATATCTAATGACCACCCCACACTTAAAGCTTACATTGCCCTCAATGTACAGTAAAACAAACAAAAATAAACGAGGAGGTAAGAAATAACATCCCTGGGGTGCAGCCAACTATGGAGATGGTTGTGTAGAAGGGTCCACAACATCCCAAATCCGCTGAAGTTGTTCACTTTGTTGCTGCAATTGAGTTTCCATTATGGTTTGCCTCATAACCAAACCAGCACACATAGCCTCAATACGCTGAAGAGACTCTTGAGGTGGGTGACTAGAGGTGGAAGGAGGAAAGGAAAAGTGGGTACTTGAGGGTTTGAAATCGGGAAGATTGGGGTGTTATTTTGGGTGGGTTAAGTTGGATTTCCGGTGGGTGAACTGGATTTTGGGTTTGGGTTAGGCAAAATGTTTTGTTTTTTTTTTGGTCTTGCAGCCTAGTAGGCAGAGCCTGCCAGGTGCATGCCCAGGCGCCTGGTGCTGCGATTTTGTTTTTAGAACACCTCTGAATTCCTCAAGTAATGGATTCCCCATCAAATATATTGAATGTCTACACTTCTCCATCAAATTCTAAGATTAGTGCTCCTTCATGAACATCAATTTTTGCTCGAGCAGTCTTCAAAAATGGTTTGCCTAAAATGATTGATGTTGGATTTAAAGATGCATCATCCGCCATGTCCAAAACATAGAAATCCGCAGGAAAAACCATCCCATTAACCTACACCAAAACATCTTCAACTACCCATATCGGGTAGGCATTAGACCTATCTGCAAATTGTATGATAACTCTTGTATCTTTTAGAGAGCCTAATTGTAAAGAATCATACATTGATTTAGGTATTACATTAATGGAAGCTCCTAAATCTAGCATGGCACATTCAATTTTAGAATTTTCAATCACACATGGTATAGTAAACTTACCTAGATATTTACATTTTGGAGGTAGCTTCCTTTGCAAAATAACAGACACGTTCTCACCTACACTTACCATTTCATTCCCTCTCAACTTTTTCTTTTTGGTGCATAATTCTTTAAGGATTTTTGCATATCGAGGGATTTGTCTAATTGCATCAATTAGTGGAATATTAATTTCAACTTTTCGAAAGGTTTCCAAAATCCCTTTCTCGTGCTCCTCTTTCTTGTTCTTGCTCAACCTGCTACGAAAAGGAGCCACCAATTGTTTATTAGAAGAGACAATAGGAGATTTAGGATTTACCTTTTCATTCTCTTTTTCCACTTGATGCTTCTGTCTAGTTTCCAATTTGTCTTTCTTGGAGTTGTCCACTTCTTTCCCATTTTTTAAGGTAATGGCTTTAACTTCCTCCCATGGATTAATTGGTTGCGATAGCAATTGTCCAGACTGATTTGTTTGAAGCTTGTCCACAACAGTTGCTATTTGGCTCATTTGATTCTCCAAATGCTGAAATCTCTTTGATGCATCTTGTTGCCATTGTTGAGTGTTAGTGGCTAAAGCTTTCACTATATCTTCCAATGACATACCTGATTGAGGAGGTTCTGCAGGTGGTGGTTTTGGTTGATACAGTTGTTGGTAACGGTTTTGTCCTAAGTTGTTACCATAATGCAAATTAGGATGATCCCTCCATCCAAGATTGTATGTGTTTGAGAATGGATCATATTTGCGTTGTGTTTGTCCCGGAAAACCACCAACCATATATGCTTGTTGAACAATCTCATCTTCTTGAAGAGTGGGGCATGAATCAGTAGCATGACCTGCAACAAAGCAAATTCCGCAGACCACAGCAGCTTGAGCTTGCCCTACAGCCAACTGTCGTACTAATGAAGTTAAGTTAGAAATTTGTTGCTCAATATTAGAAGTACTTACCTCATTAACCTTCTTGAACTGTTGGGTAGATCTTGAGCCAAACTGTTGAGTGTTTGTCGCCATAGTAGAGATGAGCTGTTTGGCTTCTGCCAGAGTTTTATCAACTAAAGCACATCCGCTTGCTACATCCACCATATTCAGTTCCATGGATGACATTCCCTCATAAAAGTGAGGGCAACTTGAACACAACTTTTTGTATCACTCCCAATATTCATATAATAGTTCACCATCAAATTGTCGAATGCCACATATCTTTTTTCTGATGCTAGCAGCTCTAGAAGCCGGAAAATATTTTTCTAAAAATATTCGCTTCATGTCATTCCATGAATTAATAGATCCTGAAAGAAAGTAATATAACCAATCCTTTGCTGCACCATTGAGTGAAAAAGGAAATGCTCTCATCTTGATTTGATCTTCAGTTACACCATGAAGCTTCATCCTAGAACAAACCACATGAAACTCTTTCAGATGCTTGTGTGGATCTTCACTTGCTTTGCCATAAAAAGAAGGGATTAAATGAATTAGTCCAGATTTTAATTCAAATGTGGCTTGAACTTCAGGAAATTCAATGCATAAAGGTTGAGAATTCAAATCTGGAGCGGCCAACTCCTTTAAATTCAGAGGCCTATTATTGTTAGCAGGGGCTACCATCTCCTCAAACTCAGAATCACTGTTAGCACTCAAATCCAGAGTTAGATTAGGGCTAGATGAAGTAGTAGCACTCTCTACCGCCTTTCTCTTAGCTGCCTTTGTGTCTTTCCTTAATTGCTTTGCGGTCTTTTCAATCTATGGATCTAAGCTCAGATCTTTTTTGTTTGATCGTCTAGTCATGTACCTGAAACAATAAAATCTCAAAGCAAACCAACACTAAAATTAGAATAGAAAGAAATCGACGCACAGTCCACGGCAACGGCACCAAAATTTGATTTGTGTCGTAAACACCAAAATTAATTACTGAATTTAAATACTACTGTAGTAGCGGCAAGTTCAGAACGATTCCACAGAGACTGATAATCAATTGTTTCTATTCCAATTAAAGTAAAATTGAAAAGATAAAAGGGGGATTTTATGTTGGCAAATTCANTAGAACTCTCTACCGCCTTTCTCTTAGCTGCCTTTGTGTCTTTCCTTAATTGCTTTGCGGTCTTTTTAATCTATGGATCTAAGCTCAGATCTTCTTTGTTTGCTCGTCTAGTCATGTACCTGAAACAATAAAATCTCAAAGCAAACCAACACTAAAATTAGAATAGAAAGAAATCGACGCACAGTCCCCGGCAACAGCACCAAAATTTGATTTGTGTCGTAAACACCAAAATTAATTACTGAATTTAAATACTACTGTAGTAGCGGCAAGTTCAGAATGATTCCACAGAGACTGATAATCAATTGTTTCTATTCCAATTAAAGTAAAATTGAAAAGATAAAATGGGGATTTTATGTTGGCAAATTCAAATATTAAAGCAAACAAATTAATAAATATTGAACATAACAAAAGAAGAAAACCTTGGGTCAGAATATCTTTAATTACTAAAGAACAGATGATCACAAACACAAATATATCCAAAAATAATCATTCAATGTTGGATTGAATAAAATAGCACGGAAAATTTTATTCTAACTCTCACAATTAATTAATTCAAATAAGATCATAAATTAATCCTAATTCTGAAATATCTAAACCAACGTGATCTAAATCAAATCAGAACAGTATTAAGAACAATAGCAACCAACAATAAACAAATCCTACAAACATTGTAAAACTTTAATCTATTATGTATTCTCCTAAGAAATTAACAATCCAATTAAAGCTTAGCATGCAATTATTAAAATCAAAGTGCTACTAAACATAGAACATTCAATACGATTGAACTCCTAATTAGCAAATAATCAATCCACAAATAATTATAACGGATCCAAATTATAATCAAAAGAGAATTGAATAATAAACAAATAAAATGGAAGAACACAAATTGAATAATTAAAATTGAATTAAAACTTATAAACCAAGTCTCACACCTTATACTTTAGCAATGAACGATACTCTTACCCAAGAGAAAGATTTAACTACTCATAATTGTTAGAATTCTCTCTCTTAAAGTTGTTTATGCTCTAAAAATGGCTGCCCTATTACAAGATAACTTAAACATATTTAAACTAAAAACCTAGGGCTACAAAACACACAAAAACGAGCCTAAACGGACCAAAATTGCGCCAGCCCAAGCGTCTGGGCTCCGTGCATGGAAACACACCTGGGCTGCTCTGTCTCGCTGTCTCGTAGCAGCTGAAATCACCGGCCAGGCGCCTAGGTTAGAGCTTGGGCTCATCTGTCTGCATGCTTTTAATTACAATTTTGCCATTTTTCTTCAAATTCTCTTCCTTGATGTCAAAATCACCTAAAATATAGAAAAACACATATTAATCTATTTTAAATGAATAAAAAATGCTTAATTTAAGTATGAAGGTATATAAAACATATATAAATTGTGATCTATCAAATATTAAGGTTATACAGACATTTGATGAATTCCAAACCCTGTACCGAATGATTGCACCAATAACAAATGGAAACCCTTAAGGTAAAGTTTGTATTTATGTCTTAGTTGATTAGCTATAAAATAAAATGTTTTATAATTGAATATTTTCTTTATTGATTGTATAGAGTTGTTAGGGAGCACTCGATGAAATATATATTAAGGTGCATGTATATGCTATTGATAAATCAAGGTACCGAACATGGAAAAGGGATATAGCAACAAATGTTTTAGGTGTTTGTGATCTAGATGTAAAGTTCATATTCATTTTACCTGGCTAGGAATATGTCCTAACTAGAACAAATGGAATAAGAATTCTTACTGATATTTTATTATTCAGAAAAAGGTCAGTCAAGCAAGCCAAGAATGACCCACCAGCTGAATATTATTAAAAGATATAGGTTATTATTTTCACGTGGATGCTGGATATACAAACTGTGAGGGTTTGCTAGAACGGTATAGAGGAAGATGGTATCATTTGTCAGAGTGGATAAATGGAAAAATACCAATAAATCATAAGTACTTTAAAATGAAACATGCCTTTGCAAAGAATGTAATAAAACGATGTTTTGGACTTCTTAAGATGAGTTGGATAATTTTAAAAAGTCCATCATTCTATCCGATTAAAGTACAAAGGAAAATACTCACAATGTGCTGTCTCTTGCACACTCTCATTAGGAGAGAAATGTCATTGGATTTGATGGAGTAAGAAATGGAAATGGAAGTTAACAATGAAGACATGATGGATCAACCTACAATTAGTGCTATTGAGTCATCCAACGAGGATTGAATGGAGAAATATTTTTTCTACATAAATGTATAATGAGTAGTTGTCAAGGCAAGTCAATATGTAGCTTCTTGTTTTTTTTCATCTCTGATTTCTAACATGTAGCTTCTAGCTTATTGGAATGATACAATAATGAAAAAAAAAATATACACTATGCCAAATTTTCTCTCAGGTGACACGATATAAGTTTCCAAAAAATAAATGCGACTCTGATGCAAGTGTCAACATGTTGCAAAAAGCGTAAAACAAAAGCTACATTCCACAAATGTCATTGTTTTTAAATAAAGCGACAATTACACATTGTCGCTTTTTGTCACAAATGCGACAATTATGAGTGTAAGCAACACTTACACTGTGTCGCTTTTGGACTCATAGAGACAGTTACATAGTGTTGCGTTTGTGTGTCACAGACGCGACACTCACACTGTGCCTCTATTGGATAAATAGCGCGGCACTTAACCAGTGTCACTTTTTGTACACATAAGCAACGCATACAAAGAGTCGCTTTTTAGGTCAACACATAGTAAAAAATGTGTTTTTGCTGATAGAATGACATTTAATAAAGGTCGCCTAATTAGTCATAAGCGACACTCACAAACTGTCACTATATCATAACATTTAAGTGTCGCCATTTGTGAACACAAAGACAATTTGAATAATCTAACGCAATACTAGAGAGGTATCACCACACATAGAACTAAAGCAACACTTCCTAAATGCCGCTTTGATTATCACCGAAGCGATACTAGAACAAAGTCACCTTTGTAACTGTAAGGAGACACATTATAAGTGTTGTTAATCATAACTTTAATCAACGATTTGAATTAAGCGACACATTTTTTATTTTTTTTTACGTGTCACATATATGACTTTTTTGATATGTTTTCAATAAAAAAATTGTATAATTGGCAATATGTCATGTAAGATACATGTGTCACCTTATTTCATTAGTTTTTCAAAAAACTATTACAAAATTAATTAATTAAATAAATAGCGACATTGAAAATCCATTTGTGTTGTATTTATAGATATAAATTTGGAAAACATAATAAAAATTATTAAAATAGTTTGCTAAATTTACAAAAATTGACACTGTATTTATAGTAATGTCTCATAATCAAATTTAATTTTCATATTAATTTTTAATTTAAATTTGATTTTTGAATTAATTTTAATTTATTTATATTTTTTCTTCAATGAATTATGAGATATATATATATAAATTTCAACATATTTAGATTGAAGCATTTAACAAATTAATTAATCGAACAAATATATATAAATGTGGTCTACATATACAAATTAATTAAAAATCAAAAATAGTAACATGCATGCTATGCTTGCTGATCTTTAATGGAAGAAATCATAGCAGTTGCCCATTCAGCCCGAAGTTGATTGACATAATCTAGGTCTTATTTTTTCTTCTTGTATTGAACATTGGACAATATTAATTTTTATTTTAAAATAATTAAGAATTTCAATATTGTATGCACTATGTATTAATAAAAGCAAAACGCCATATCAAATGAAAATAATATGTTATATTTACTATTTTTTTGTATTTCTTTGTATTTTCACCATTCTTGAAGATGTCACACATAATCATCATAATAAAGCAGCCACATTCTGTGTTGGTAGGCTGCCTAGGAGTCTATATTTCTATATATGTATATTATTAAATAGCTAGAATTATTCTATTAATGAGAACACAAAAACAAGCAAATCTTTTATAATATGATTAATGTATTTACCTTTGTTGTTTGCAAATGAATTTTTTTTACGTCTTTATTTTTTTCATTGGAATATCAAGTTTCATATGCCCTATATGCATATATAGCACAATATATATATATATATATATTTATGTATATATTTAGTACATGTAAGATTTTATTGCAAAATTGAACACTTGTGCATGCTAATTAGCTGACTTATTTATCCAATACAAAAGTTAAAGTCTGAATAGACACTGGTAAGGATCGGATGGAATTGTAAAATTATTCCGCTCCGTTGCACGGTTCAACGATACCCGACGTCTAATGTCTCCTATTTAAAAATAAAATAAAAACAATCATATTTGTCACTAGTGTAGAAAATATAACTATAAGATAATTGTATTCAATTGCAGAGACCAAATAATTAAAAAAATTCTAAATTGCTATAATGATAAAGGATTTAACCAAACTAAGAAAATTAATCAAGAACAACACTAGAAAATTAAATAACTAAAGCTAATAAAATAGGCAGCCTAATAATGACAAACACAAAATAAATGGCTAAGATAGGCGGCCTAAAGTCGAGAACTATAATAAAATAATAAAATTATGAAATAACTTTCTAAGAAAAAGAATAATATACTAATCTAAAAAGAGTGGTGTAGTAGATGTTAAGGTATCCTTTTAAAGTACATATGAGGCTTCAATATATAGAGTTTTAGTCACCCACATATCCATTGCTTTTCTGATGTGGAATAAATGCTTATTACTTAAATTTGCAACAAAACAATTCACTTTAGATTTCCAATTAATGTGGGATGTATGCATTTTCTTTAAACCGCATGATCTCTATTAGTTCAGACCAAAAATAAAGGTACAAACAATAGTTGAGCGACCAATGACAATTATATCGTCTAAATCTAAAAAGGACTTCATGGTGATTGTAAATGAATAAAGAGCTGTCAAATAAAGAATTTAGAAATCCATTTGCTACTAGAAATCAGCAAAGTTCACGATACCATGCCCAAGGGCTTGGCGGAAGCCATAAATAGCTTTCTTCAGTTTGCAGCACGGTTGGGGTGTTGAGGATGGATAAAAGCAGTTGTTGCATGTACACTTCATCAATGAGTGTTCCCTGCAAAAAAGGTTCTGTCTAGATTTTTTTTATTTTGAAAGCCCACTTGCACCCAATCAGATTCTGAGACGAGTGGGTAGGAACAAGACCCCAAGTAGAATTTCTTAACAGGGCATGAAACTCTTCACTCATAGCATGGCGCCAATTGGACAATTTGAGGGTCTGAGCAAAGGTAGTTGGGGTGGAAATAGAATTGGAAACGGCTTGGGGAAGAAATATATTTGGGCTTGAAGGCGTTGTTTTTGGATCAAGTTACCATTGGGTGACCTTTCGGAAGGGACATATGAGTAGCAGAAGGAGAAATATAATAAGGTATTGTAAATGAATAATGTTCTCTAATTCAATATATATACCATTGAAGATCAATCAGTGAGATATCACTTCGATAATAAACTCTATAACTAAGGCAAGCAAATATACGGTAATACAAATATAGTATGTAAGAATAATTACAAGAATATATATCAAAATAAACATCCAATTATCTATCAACCTCGTCATTCCAAACACTCATATTTTCTTATGTGATAGTAATCAGAAAATGAACAAGCATTTAGAACATCTATAACATTGAAATGAAATATTTTATGAAGTTTCTATGGTCATAAGTATTCTACGATATTATAAGAAGCACTACAAGAAAAATGACATTTTTGTGACAGAAATTTGTGTGACGTTCACTTAACCGTCGCATAAATAGGTATGTAAAATTTATCATTGTACATTAAATGTGATAAATTTTACTTCGTCATAAAGTATTGTCACTCGTTGTCATAAATTTGTTGGAGCTAAAAAAAATTTGAATTATTTAAATTCATCTGTGGCGAAAACTACAAATGCTGTCACAGATTCTACAAAAAAAAAATAATATAAAATTCGAAATGATTTTGTAACAATGTTATATCCATCACATTTAGATATATTATTAATTGTATCAGTCATTTTGTTACAATTACACTTAAAATTAAAATAATACTGAATATTTTTATCAAAAAATTTTAAAAAAAAATTTTACAACCACACATTTAGTATAATTATGACTGAATTTTAAGCTTGTTGTTACAATTGCTAATTCTATTATTAAAAATCAAAATCCATTTATTTATTCTTTTTCCTTCTTCCCTACTTCCCCCGATCCCTCTCTCCCTTTTTCTTCCCTCTCATCTCCTCCCGATCTGAACCCACGCAACTTAAGCCTCCGGGACCTGCAATGCCGACGTTGGCGAACATGATGTCTAGGTGACCTTTCCATTTGATTGCGAGCTCGACGGTGGATTCCACGTCGGTTTCCTTCGACACGTCGCAATGTTGTAGAGGCTTCAGATGGTGTCCGCGAGTTTGGCTTCGAGGCTGTCGAGGATGTCGGCGATGATGACGTGGGCGCCGTTTTGGGTGAATGTTTTGGTAGTTGCGGCGCCAATCCCTCTTGCTCTGCCGCTTATGACTACAACTTTACTTGCCAATCTAGCAAAAAAGTTGAAGCATGAAATCGGTTAATAATAATAGAACTTATGCAGACTCTGTATTTTGGCGTGAATTTTTTGATTGAGAGGCTGAAAATACTCTGAATTTGAAGAACCCAAATAACCATTTTCAGATTTTGGTGGTAAAGTTGTTACCTGTTTTGTTTTCTATTACTAAAAAGCTAAATTTGTGGACAAACTGACATGAGGGCAAAAAGAATGGCGTGGAAAGCAGGAGCATTGGTATCAAAAATATCATTTTGTGTTTGGGGAAATAATTTTCTGTGGAAATTCACAAGTATTTTTCCACAAGGCATTTGATGCTTTCCCCGATTGGAAAAAGCTAGCTAGAAATTCTTTTTTTCCTTTTTTTTTCTTTTTTACCATTTTTTAATTTACTTTGATTTTCTCTAAAGTGTTTGTTAGTTTCCGACTAACACCGATGCCTGAATTAGGTTCCTTAGGAGGTGGAATTTTGTTTTGGCAAGATGTGGTAGAATATAATGATTTAGAAAAATTGAAGCTGCTTTATTATTCATATTATTCTATAAATCCCAGATAAAAAAAAGTAAACAAATTCTCTTCCTCAGTCTTACAAAATAATTTTATTATGATGGATGACTTTTGATTTTTTGGATTTGATCCATTTTTCTTATTGGTGTTGGTTTTTTCTGAATGATGGTTTAGGTGTTATGGGAATTTTTATTAATTTTGTGGTTCTGCATTGAGACATGTTTCCTTTTGGTCTCTTGGGGGAAAATTGACTATAGAATTATAGGCTCCATGAATGGTGATTGCCTCTTCTATGATGCATCAAGTATGTGTAGATTTCGAAATTTACTTAACTATTAGAACTTTTAGTGGTTGGAGGTTTAGGTTAAAATTGAAATCTCACCTCATTTTGCTATTTGTTAGATCCCATGTGCCTCATTTTATGTGCTTGGAATTTGGATGTCGACAATATTGATTTTCATACTTTGAAGCTGTACATTACTTATAAAGATGTCATCAAACTCCAAATTTATCACCAAAATTGCTTTATTTTAGTTCCTTGTTTGGGTTTACTTGCAACAGAGGAATGTGAAATGAGAAAATTTGATTTTCATTGGTCTTACTGATGCTGGAATTAATGCTACTACATAGGAGAAGAGAAGTTAATACTTTTGTATTTTGGAAATCCTGTTCAGATCCTTGAGAGTGTGCGTATGAGATAATATATGCAGGAGAGGTTGCTTTGTTGAATACTAACTACTGTTTTTTGCTTGAATTAGATAACCAGTTGCAATTGTATGCTCAAATATGCTTGCAGGGAAAGAAGAAGTCACCACACAAGAGGATAACCGGTTTTGTACATTTGAATGTTTGATTTGATTGCAGTGGTTGTCCTTCTCCAGCAACTTAATTTTCTTTTTGAGTATCATTTATGATGGACCTCATGATAGGCATTTTGCATGTAGATGAAATTTGCTTCACTCATTCCCATTTGAAGAAGTTTTATTTTACTTAACTGATAATGGTTTGTCTTTTCAATTTCTTATTTCTCCGTGTTGGTTACTGTAGGTAGATGAAGATTGTTGTAATAACTGTGAAGAAGTCCGTGAAGCATATAGGAAAAAAGGTTGGGCAATTTCAAATCGGGACTTGATTGACCAGGTCTGTTATCATTGCTGAATTACATAAAAAATATTGGTGCCTTTACTTTTGATGTGATTAGAATATATTTTTTTATTGGTTCTGTGGAAAGTGTCATCTCTTGCCCTTTACATCGTATTTGGTGCCTTGTTCTTTATCCATTTTTGTAGCAAATTAGAAAAGCCGACTTCATAGATTTTCAAGTATGTCTAGTAATCAGTTATATTCAAGATGTTATAAGAGTTGCAAGTTAATCTTTCCAATTGTTTATACATAAAAAGTTGTTACTGTTCCCTCCTCATTTGAACTTGAATTCTATTGGTGTCAAAAGATAATTTAGATGAAATAGTTATTTTCTCCCTCTTCCCCTCTTATTTTTATTGAACTTTTGAGGGTAAGGAAAGAGAAACAAATACAAGTTTTATGTATCTGTTTTATTTTAACCGTTTCTTTCAGGACATTCTTTTGATCAATACAAAAGGAATTCTAGTATATTTAAGATGTTGACAAAGCCTTCAATGCTTCCTTTTTTTTTTTTTTTTCTTTTTTATAAACCTCATTTATATGTCTTCATGCATAGGGAGATTGCCTGTTACTATTACATTACTATTACATTGCCTGATTGTGTGTAACTAAATATTTTTTGTTTCAAGTCATAAAATTTCATATATACTAATTGGTTTTGATTAAATTAAATTAATAATGCATGTATATCAGTTATGTTTCTATATGTATTAGACTTGATTATCTTCTGGAGATAAATTCCTTGCTCAAGAGTTTTGTAGGTTCTTTACTTTTTTCGAGGTTGCACTGTCAGCGTAGCATGAAATGTTTCCATGTATAAACATGTTTTGCTCTCGGCTTAAGTTTAACTTTTGGTCTAAATGATAGCAAGATTAAATGAAAAAAAGAGAAAAAAAAAAGTGGAAAAGGAAGTTCTCAGTTGCTGCTGGTGGCTTTACCAAGGCTTATAAAACATAGTGTTTTTTTGAAAATTCCTGATTAAAGGGATTTGTTATCTCAATTCTTTATAGATCAAATTAATGGTTTTTCATTGTGTACTTTTCTTTTGTTTGATATCACTTTACTATTCATCTTTTGAAACTCTACAGGGGTCTTTAGCAATATTTTTTTCCCCAGGGAAAGCCCTTAGCTTCATTCTTAATAATGCAATGCTCTATTCATTTTTGGCTATATACCCTTTATTTTCCATGGAGGTAATAAAGGTTTTATCTTTATTTTGGTTCCATTTTGACCCCATAACTGAGAAAATTGAGACTTTGATCATGAAGGGTATGTCAGTGAGGCATAAACAATGAATAAGGATTTTACAGCTCCATCCAATAGGAAAGCAGGCTGTCATGTAGCATTAAACTAGTGGGTAGAAGAGGACACTGAGTGTGGCATTAAAAGAGCCTTCAATGACGTAAATGTCCAACCATTGAATTTAAATTAGATATACTTTTGCATACTTGATCATGGTTCTCATGTGAGGATGGTGGAGAGCCATCTTATTTATATAGTTTATAAATTTGATATGTGATTAAACTTAACATGCATGTGTTTCTTGACATTTGTTCAACATCCTTGACTTTGATTGCTAGGAGTTGCACAAGTATTGCAAAGTTTTAGAATGATAACCAGAGCAATTTTAGCTGTGTTTTGTGAAGAAAAAAAAAATTAAAATAAGACCTTTTTCTTTTTTTCTTCTCTTGTGGTCCGGTGAAAATGAGAATAATGTGCTCTTACTTTCTGCACTTTGTATTATAGGGATGTGGCCCTCAACCTACAGTTAGTGGTGGTGCTACTGCTGCTGCAGCTGGTGGTATTCCTACTTATGTTGGAGCTCAATCCGGGCCAACTCATCCAAGGACTGGCTATGATGCAACAAGGGGTCTTGGTTATGATCGATGCAGCTGTGGGCCCTATATATGATTCCCAAAGGGGACACAGTTATGATGCACAAAGGGGAGGATCTAGTTATGATGCACAAAGAGGACCTGGGTATGATATAATGTGTATGTGTGTGACATGATTACTAAATTTTAGAGGGATACATGCAATTGTATTTTTGAACAAGCCTTTATATCAAATCTCTTAATGTTAAAAGAATTTTAAAGTGTTGTTTGACTACTTATTCTATTTGAATTGTACTATTTACTGATCATATATTATTCTTGGGCTGTGTTTGTATGAAAGAGACACCATATGAATCTTAAAATGAGTGAGAAAAAATTACTGAAATAAAAAATAATTGAAAAAATGGTCCTGAAAAAAGGAAGAAAAAATTTCTATTGTAAATGTATATAGATCGTCACGGTATATTTATTGTGAACTGACTTGGTTTTCTAATCTTTCTGTTTATTGTCAAGGGGCTCATTTTGGTGATCTTTTTGGGATAAATCTTTTGCTTTCTTTTTTGAGTTTATGGGAGGTCTTGTATTTTTTGTCTTTTTATTGTTTGGCTGTACTTGGTTTCTGTTGGTGTTTTGCTGGTGCTCTTTTCCCTTCTATGGTTTTCCCCACTGAAGTTTTCTTCGTAGAAGGTTGTAATAAGGTTGGGGAATCAGCATTTAGTTGGTTTGGTTTTTTATTCTTTCCTTTTTGTACATTTCTTTATTTTTAATAAAGATGCTGGTTTAGTTGTAATTGCTTTGGAGGTGCCAACTTACACCCAATCATATAGAAAAATCAAAAACCAACAACCAATGTATTTCCAAAGTATACGTCAAGGTTCACTTATCTATATTTAATTTATATAATATTTTTCAATCAAAAAAATAACAATTGTTTTATATGCGTCAAGTTACTTATCAAATGATGTGTCAATTGTTATATATTAGTAGTTGAAAATTTTATATAAACAATATATGGATAAGTCAAACTAAACAACAAAACAATTAAAAATTGTCATATCATTTCTTATGTCATTCGGTAAATAAATTTGGTAAACAAATTAATATCTTTAGGCATTATTGTTAAAAAATAACACACTATTTTTACCACATCATTTGATAAAAAGGATGTTTTTAGTTTGTAGGACTGAATTAATTCAAGTCTAGCTTGACTCGCTCATCATATTTAAATCTAGCCCAATTTAGTATAATTTAATCTTAAAATAGTTTAGTATAATTTAATCCAGTCTAATATGTTAAACGGGGCATAAGGATGTGGATCCACTTTGGTGAATCCTCGGTGTTTGTTGTGGAAATTGTATATTGGTTATATATAAATGGTCTGTATATATTTGTGTATAGCAAATTAAAAGTCTCTGTCTGAGTATGCTTGCGTAATTATTTATGTAATTCATGTGGATTTCACCTCAACACATAATTTTCAGAGTGCAACTTAGTAATGAGGAAATAGGTTAGATGGGTCCAATGGAGAAAACAGGAAGCAAGATACCTAGAAAGGAAAAAAACAGAGCAGAGCAGAGCAGAGCAGAGCAGCTTGAAATTACACTTTGTTTTGCAATTTACATAGTTGTTCTATATATATATATATATATGAGCTAATGCCAAATCCAGAATCTGTAAACTGGAGATAGAAAGACAATTTCAATGTATTTTAAGAATAGTTAGATAAGAAATTCCTAATCATTTTTGGGATGAATACACCCAGGGCTCGTTTAGTACGTTGTATTGTATTTGATTGTATTGTATTGTATTGTATTGTGTTGTAATGTATTGTATTGTGTTGTAATGTATTAGTGTAAAATTGTATTAAATTGATGTTTGGTACATTTTTTATTGTATTGGATTATTTTTTTAAAATTAAAAAAAATTAACTTTAACTTTTATTAAAGCTTTTAAATTTATATTTTTAACTTTTATAAAAACTTTTAATTTTTAATTTTTTAATTCTAATTTTATTAAAGGTTTTTTTCCTTAATATTGATATTAAAGAAAAATACAATTTTCTTCATATTAACAATTTCATTAATTTTTATTTTTATGTTTACAATATATAAAAAATAACAACAATAATAAATACTGGAGGACCAAAGAAAGGGAATCACACAAACTCAGGATCTGCATGCCTTGTATAACTTAATACATACAATTTTTGGTGTATTACTAATACATCAAAACTTGTATTAAAAATGTAAAATTGTATTATTTAATACAATACGTTGTATTCACCAAACACAGTATAACAAAATAATACTTTACTATGTTTATCTATACATGATACCAAACAAGCCCCCAATTACCATTAATGCCTCTCGAGCAACCTTGGTCTTTTAGGTGCTCATAAGCCATATATAAACAAAAAAAGAATAATAAAAAAAAAATAGGAGTTTCCATCCATAATCTACAATGCCATACAGTAAAAGCTAAACATTCATAAAGCTTTACGACCGCCAAAAAAAAAAAAGACATTTACAAAGCTGGCCTTCATACAAGTCAGTTTTATACCAATAATTTCCCAGCATTTGAAAAAAAAAAGGAAAAAAAAAAGGAGGAAATTATATATTAATAATAATTCAATGGCTGTAATAACTTAGCTAGCTCTTAAAATTATGGTATTAAATTAATCTAGGATCCCTTTTCTAAAATTATGCTAGCTTCCCATTCATTTTGCTAACAAAATCATTACTTCTTCCGATGGACAAAGTTATAATTCAAATCTTTTCATCTTCAATATAAAAAATGAAAAACAGAAACAAAAATTTAAAGTACAAAAGTTTTAAATACCAAAAATATGAAAATAGGACATCATCACCAAATTTTATTTTATAATTAATATATATACATTTATTTTTTTTCATGTTGAAAGAAAAAGGCAACTTGGGAAAAAAGCCTTAAAAAAGCACACATCTTATTATACAGAAAACCAAAACACATTTAACATTGCAAAGGTTACTCCTAATTAATCCTTTTGGATTTCCTACAGTCCTATTTATATGATACAAAAAGCATGCATCAAAGTTTTCCATGTTCATGGAAGAAGATGGGGTGTTAAATCACACCATCAGAAGATGACTCTGACATGGCATGCTGGACTTGCAGTGCTCCGAAATTATAAGGCGAATGTAACTGCCAGTTATCACCGCATTCAATATGTGCATTATTGTTTGGTAAATACAGATTCTGCTCAAATGCTGTTATCATTGCCTGTTGATGATGGTTTGGACATTGATCCACCATTTCTAGACCTTGTGTTAATAAACCAGTCCCATTCATATTCTCATGATCAATCTCTTTTAGGGAATTCCAGTTTGCATATGCTTCTCTTACCAATTCCTGAATGCAGGCCTACAAAAATATATAAAAATACATATTAAACATTGTAATTAATCTAAATTCAATCGATCCTCTAATACCCTGAGATATGTCTTTATTGAACAAGACCCTTCTTGTTTTAAAAATGTCAATTATACTCTTATAGGGAGTGGGAATGATAGAGATTGAAAATCTTTTGAAACCGTTGGGAGATAGATGATAACTTTGAAACCAGAAAGGTCTAATTGAATTTAAACCAAACCCCAATGCTAGAGAAAAGTATCAAAGAAATTATGATCTACTTTCCTTTGGCTTAAACTTTGAAAGAAATGATAATTCAATTTGGTATGAGAACTAATGATCTTTGAGGTCTTTTAAGTTCAAAACTTAACAACTTCACTTAAAAATAAAAAATAAATATGTAATGATCCAAAATGAACTAAAAAATAGACAAGCCTACATGTGAATGAGAGTTTTAGAAAAAAAAATATTAAAATAATAATTCATACTCTCAGAGAAAAAAACAATAGTAAAAATGTCAATTGTACTCTTATAGGGAGTGCAAATGATAGAGATTGAAAATCTTTTGAAATCATAGGGAGATAGATGATATTTTTGAAACTAAAATGGTCGGATTGAATTTAAACCAAACCCCAAAAAGTTTAATAATAGTAACTCATTTTGAAATGATAAAATATATTGTAAAGACATACCCTATTCATGATCATGTTGCTCATTTCGCGAATGGGGTAGATTTGGCCATTAATCTCAGCCTTAAGAACTTGGCATATAGGATTCAGGTAAATGGTGGATTGATTTCCCTTGAAAATGTACTGCTTGTTACCCATTTCACAAGTTCTTGCATGCTTTAGTGTTACTTCCCACATTTTTTCTGACATCCCAACACCTAAAATCTGGTTTCAATGTCACAGAAAGCACACAATATAGTGATATTAGAAATTAATTGAAGTAATTTTCTGAGAGAAAATTATGTAGCAAATATATAGGTAAAAATAAAAAGCAAAATATGAGAAGGTGTTTTCAATTACCGCTTTAAGCTTTGTTCGGTCAACAACAGACAACTTTAAAAAGTCTTGCACAGTGTTAATGCCTTCTGAGGCCAGCTTTTTATGAAAAGCTCCTTCTTTCCCAATCTTCTCCAGCCTCCAAATTTCATCCTCCAACCTTGGTGGATAATGCTTCTTGTATACTTCATATGATAAACATCCAATAATAATTAGTTTATAGTTAATTCATATGATCATTTATAATAACAAAAAAAAAGTTTTTACAAAATGCATGTCATTTTATAAATAGTTTGAAATGGTTATCAATTTGATGTTTCCTTTGTTTATATTTAATCTTGTACATGGTTTCTTTTAATTAAATTTGTACTAAAAATAATTATACATAACTAAAGTAAACATATAAATGTTACCAAACAAAATATTAATTATCTAAAGTACCATAAAATTTACTAATACATTTGACACTTGCTGTTTATAGAATAAAGTAGGAATTAAAAATTCATTATAAGAACATATAATTAATTCAAAAGATAAATCATTCCTATTACTAAACTATAATTAATTAAAGATTTAAATTGATTGGTAGACCAAACAAAAAATAAAAACGCCAAAATATAGAGACTTCAAAAAAGGTAGGACAAATTTGTACTTGTATTGAGATAATTAATTTCATAAATGCATTGACACAAAGAAAAGTCATGCCGGCTAAGCGCGTAAAAGAAATAAAATTAACTGTGAGAGAATGAAAAAAAAAATGATAAATAAATAAAAAATGGTAAAAGTTCATGCTTTTGGGACCACATTTATTCAGGAAGGGCACAGAACCATTTAGCAATTTGTTGACTGAAAGTCAATTAATTGTTTGGTTTTGATTGAGACCTCAAGAAGATGAAAATGAAAAAGAGACATGTCGTTTGAAGCTCCAGATGCAAAATGTATGTGGATATGGATTGTTCATGGTCTAGTGCTTTTACTATTCATAATGGCCAACGTTTTACTCATTTTAAATAAATTATAAAAACCTTTGTTTTTCCAAATATGTGTATGGTGATGAATTTTAGTGATTATGGGGTTAATTTGTGTGATATATAGGTCTAAAAATAATTAAAATTATGATATTATTACTTTTAATGATCATCACCAAAATTAATGTCATGTAATCTGAAGCAAAAATGAAATAAAAATAATTAAACTGTCGTGTAATCAAATAACCAATAGTTATATATATAGTTCATGGTGAAACTTTTTTAATTAGTTTAATTAATAAAATACTTGTTTAATTTTATTAATTGTAACAAGTGGTTGGTGTTTTTAACAGTTGACTTCAAGTCTTTCAATAAAACAAGCTTGCTGAGACAACTCCTCTTTGATAAACAGGTGTTTTATTTTTATTTTTATTTTTTATCATTAATTGCAGCATCAAATTATACATGTAGATTCTCCCAACTCCCTATATGAATTAATTAAAGAGTAATTTAGAAATATAATATATATATATATATATATACAATATATTTCTCTATCAGGACACTCTGAAGATAAAAAAAACCTTAAAAATCTATTTTATCAATTTTTGGCGGATCATTTAAATCTAATTAAATAATAATAAAATTTTAAAATTACAAACATTATATGTGGATTCAAAAAACACCTATTAATTAATGCATAATTGAAGAGCTAATAAATCTAGTAAAATATTTAAATTGTATATAGATTCAAAAACCCATTAATACATAATCGAAGAGCTAATAAAGAAGGCGATGACTATCAAAATGGTCATGAACTTCGTAATTTCTATAACCGTAGCGATACTTATAACATGAGTTTGTTCATGAAAAGTACGTTAAGATTTGTCTACTTGCTTGAGAAGATAATGGAATATCAAGAAGCAAAGAGCAAAGAGCAAAGCTTTTTATAATATGTTCTTATGCTATATATGATACTGAAATACAATTATGAATTAACAATAAGATAAATATACAAGGTCAATTTACATGTTCCAATCCTAAATCATTTTCTATATAGTTTTAGCAAATTAAGTAATATAAAAAGAACAAAATGCACATATCATACTATAAACACAAATTGATAAAATAATTAAATAAGAGAGATTAAGAACAATTAACTTACATTCTCCACGATGATCTTTAACAATAAAAGCATCGGTCATGGTTTCACGGATCCTCAAACCCTGAGTGTTTGTCCCCGGAGCAATTCTTGCACCAAGCCTGAACTTCCTGCTCCTAATCCAGCTAGAGTTATCCGTAAACTCAATCTCTCCGATCACCGCAAACCCATCTCTCGCCGTGACATTCGAGTCGCCGGTGAGCAAAGGTCGTTTTCCGGTCCTCTCCTTGACGATGTTGTTGTCGAATTCTTGGCTTGTCCAGGAATAGTCTTCTCTCTGAGGGAAATCGCCGTCCAAGACGACGATTTCCACTTTGATTGTGTGTGAGAGTGGCATCGCCATTTGGTGAGTACTACTTTTATCCACAACAAAGATTTGAAGTGGATTGTTTTCAATGTCCGTTATTTTGCTTCCTGTGAAAATTGGAAGTGAAAGGGGTTTGCCAAAAGCAAATTGTAAGCTGGAAGGTTCGAGGGCTTGGATTCGCAAAGATGGTGATCGAGAAATAGATCGAGAGCATCGTCTTAGAACATGTTCCACCTCCTCATGAACCTAAAAGGAATAAGGAAGAGAAAAAACCATAAGGCTCTAGCTAGAAATATTTAACTAAACTACTAGTTAATGTTAATTTAATTAGGTATATGCAAAATAGTATACAGGTATTATAACATAATATAATGACATGTATATATATATATATATATATATATGCACGCCAATGTAATAATGAAAAATGTGTTTTAAGGATAACTAAGTGATAAAGGTTTTACCTCACTTTAAGATCATGAAACTCACATGCATGTCTTATTATCCAAATATTTTACAAGGAACATAACTAAGAGTTTATGAAAATGAGAATATATATTTANAAAAAAAAAAAAAAAAAAACAATAATGAAAACTTGCAAGAAAGTAATAACTCTATATTTATATATATATATATATTTATATATATATATAATATTCTCGATCGCATCAGAATATTTTAACTTTATAAAATCAAAATACAGTATTGCAATCCTGACTTTAAATAAATATATATGGCTAAGAGAGCTTTTAAAACAGCTTCATGTGATTATAAGCTAATTAAAGAACACAATTATAAGCAAAGAAAAAAAGGCTGCCTTAAAATACATACGAAGCAAAAGTGGGTCTGGGTTTCAAGCGTTTCTGATCAGTTGGGAGATCTTGGTCGTTAGAATCTTCATCATTTAAAAACCTTTTGGCAGCCATTTTTGTAGCTCAAAAAAACTACTTGAAAAGGAAAACAGAGAAACAGAGAGAGACAGAGAGAGTGATTTCGAGCTTGAAGAAGAGGGTTATTGGGAAATTAAGTTGCTAAGATTTTGGCAAAGTGAAATATTTAAATGGTTGTAAAATTAATATAAAAAATGAAGCTTCTTGGAACGGCTAAGGAAATATCTGAGCAGCAATCCACCGTGGTGATCTAGGAAACTATGATGCAAGACTTTGAGGTCAACATTTTCACAAAAGTCAACAAAAACTCTTTCTCTCTCTCTCTCTCTCTCTCTACATATGTTGCTTGTCTGCATAGTTATATGGACCCCACTGAAAATATAATCGACGGGTGAATCTATAAGTTTGATATAGATGTGGAACAGATTGAAACTACAAGAACCAATCAATAATATATATTTGACTGCTTTTTTACAAATAAATATTATTAGAGACTTTAGACTGTATATTCGTGTGCTTTACGGACAGTAGCTTAAAAAAGTTTTTAAGTCTGGTCTTGTACTACATTTCCTCGAAGGATCAGATTCATTTAAATGATAGGACCACTAGAATATTTACCACTCGTACCTTTTAGCTTTAATTAACATATATAATAATTGCATATTGTTATTTTCTTCAATTTTTATTTAGGATTTTTAACTTTATTAGTCCTTAAACTATATTCACATTCCATTTTGATCCTTAAACTTTTTTGACACTAAATTCCAGTTTTTGATACATTTTGTTATTTCAAAACTATTTCTAATCTAATTTTAACTGTTTTGAGACATGCAGCGTACATACTGCAACAAAAACATGTTGGATCACGTACACTGCACGTTTCAAAAGTGCTAATTAATAATAGATAAAAATAATTTAAAGATAAAGTGCATCAAAAACTGAAGTTTAAAAATCAAAGTGCCAAAAAAAAAAAAAAATCAGAGACCAATGTACAATTATGGATATAGTTCAGCACTAACAAAGTGAATAAATCAGACAACCTTAATTGTAAGACTTGCATGTTGCATCAAGTGCTCTGCACATATTAAAACTACTAAAAGAATAGATGAAAACAAAAATTAATGAATAAAGTGCATCAAAAACTGAAGTTTGAATATCAAAATGCCAAAAAAAAAAAAAAACATCAGAAATCAAAGTGCTACTGTGGGTATAATTTAGGAACTAAAAAAAATAAATAATCCTCTTTTTATTAAATTTCTTGCATATTGTTAACCTTACCCATGCAATGATTGAGACAGACTAAGATTTGAACTAATTAAGCTAAAATACTAATTATAAATTTAGAGAGTCATAATTAGAGATGTAAAATGTGGCGTACCGTGTTAGTCCGATCCATTTAAAAGCTTGTCCGTTCGTGCTTATGCCGTATTTGTGTCAGCCTATTTATTTTTCGTATCATGTTCGTACCAGCCTATTTAATTTCCGTGTTGTGTCAAGCATGCTATGGGCCCAAACACTTATGTGCTCTTGCCATGTTTGTGCCGAGCATATGCCGTGTTCGTGTCAGACACGGGTGGTGCCCGTGCTTGTGCCAATTATATTTTGCATATTTTTTATAACATAAATTATATAGATGAATAAAAATTATTCAAAATAAATATCAGAAATAAATTAAATTAATAATTAAATAATATATTTTATTTTTTAATTGGTAGATAACATAATAAATATTTACAACTAAAAATATATAAAAAATAAATATTAATTGTTTTATTTTATGTATTTTATTTCAAATCAATATTTGAATTTAAATCTACATCTGTGACGTGTATGTGCTGTGTCTGGCCTATTACATGTTTGCGCTGTGTATAGCCCATTATAGACTCGTTCTGTGCCAAGCACGGTCCATTATGTGCTTCGTGCTTAATATAACACAGTATGTAATGTATCATGCCTGTACTATGCTCAATTTTAACGTGATGTACTCGTGCGGCTCTCATATTTTTACACCTCTAGTCATAATATATTTTTATGATCATCAAAAAGGCAAAAAATTCAAGCATGTTGTCAAACTTTAAATTTGTTAGCCGAGGTATTGAACTATGATAATTTATATATGATTAGTTCAAAAGTACAATAAATTGGATTAAATTTAAATTAGTCCTTTCTAATGTATGGCTGGTCAAATCTTATATTGAGGGCTTAAATTAGTCATGTTGTGTAAATTTAGGATGTCTAACCCAGTTTAAACCTAAAAATTGGGATTCGAACCAGTCAAACTAGGTATTTTTGGGCTTGATATATAATTTGAGTCAACCAGGCAGGGTTAATATTCTAAATTTTAAAATTCGGTACTGAACTTTATCGGATCAAGCTAGACTTATATTGAATTTGGACTTTAATTTTAAAAGGTCTGAATTTGAAATTTAAAATTTAATTTTTTTTTTAATTTTAAAATTTGATTCAAATGTATTTTTTTTTATTTAAAATATTTTATAATATATACAAAAAATATAAAAATACGACAAACAATAAACAATTACAACTTAAAATATAATAAATATTTTATAATAAGTTGAATAAAAATAAAAAAAAATTAAAAATTATATCAAACTAACTAATCGGTCTCAGTTTTGCACGTGCCGGACCAACAAGTAGTCCAATAAATCGAACTTTAAACTGAATCTACACTAAAACTTTATAGCTTAAGCCCAATCTAAAAAAAAGTTTGACGGTGTTGAACTGAATTTAGATTGAATTTTTTAAATGGATCTGAGTGGGTTGTGAGCTTTTAAACTTTTTTTAGATATTAGTCATGTGTATTAATATATGGCTAATCAAATCTTTTTGATGCAGAAGCAAGCAAAACCACCTGTGATTTTTATTTTTTTTAGACATATAAGTCATATTGAAACAGTATATATTAATTTATCTAAAAATGTAAAACCATCTTATTGCTATAATAAGTATATATTATAAAAATATCATAACCTATTTTAACTTCAAAAGGTGATGCTTCAACTAGCCAAACTAAAAGCGGACAGTTCTTTTAAAATCATTTCTGTGAAGTAGTGCCGTAAATTGGCAACAATAAAACATGACAATTGACAATTAAGCACGTTTAATGTATTATATTTAAAAAAAAAAAAGTTACTATACGTGTAAAACCCAGACCCACACTGCGAAACACAAACTCATCTCCACCACCAATATATACGCAATTCTTTCAAACCAGCTGTTAAAATTAAAGTTCCACACACTTTCACAGAATTAAAAACACGGCCCCCCAAAACTCTCTCTCTCTACCTACCTAATACCAAAACCACATTATTGCTTTGTGGAATATTTTCTGTTTTATGCAAAAAGTTTTATATATATTGGCTTACAAAAACTAGACAATGACTATTATATATTTGGGTGTGAAAGCAAAGAGATCAGGCTTAATTGGTCAATCGAAACTTGGCTGCACTTTCCCAAGCAGTGCGAGTCACCAACTCCAGCTCTCACTCGGCAAAAATTGATGTCAAATCTTTTTAACGCCTAATAAAATGGAATGCCATGGTTTTATATATTAATACTACTTCTACAATAAAAATATTATTATTTTAATAACATATAATAATTTTTATTTTAGAATTTCTATATATATATATTCACCAAAATATGTATTTAGTTTTATAAAAAAAAAAAATTGTATATAGTTGCAGTTGATAATATATTTTTACTGATAATTCTGCATTTAAAAAGTATAGATATACATACTATAAAATTTACCAAATATACATATATAGTAATAATCTGCATTTAAAAAAAAATATATAGATATCCATACTGTAAAAGTTATATATATTGGCCTTTAAATCCTAAAGAAACATTGTAAAGGGCTAAATCCCTTTTTTGTTCAATATATTAGAGTAAGATTTGACAGATGATAATCAGTATTCTATGTTTAGGGGTTTCGGGTAACATACTATATAATAAATTAATTTAGATTGTATTGTCGTTCTTTTTCTTCTTCTTTTTTATAAAAAAACAGATTATATATATATATATATATATATATATATATGATTATTAAGAGAAGGAAAGGAGACATTTTGTCTTCGTGTGTCTACTAAAAATATAAACATATATTTTTTTCCCATTGGATAAAAAAAAGAGTACATTTTTGATAATATGTTTTGCATCTTTTTCTTTATTTCTTAAATTAATATTATATTGGTCATTNTGTGTCGCCGAATATGCTTCGCGCCACATTTTTCGCGACGGTTTTCGATCGTGCGTCGCGGAAGCTGATTTCACGCACATTTTAACGACGTGGGTGCGTCGCTATTTTGTTCAAATAAAGGCGACGCACTATATTTGTGTCGCCGTTAGTTTATCGCGACGCAAATTTTTTGCTTCGTCGCGCATTTAGTGTCGCCGATTAAGGTTTTTGGCGTAGTGATGGAATTAATTTTATGTTTTTATCCTATGTTGTGTTTATTTATTTTAACTTTGGATTAGATTGGATTTAAAAAAAAAAATTGTATTGGATTATATTTATTTTCTAAACTTAAAATCATAAAATAAATTCAATATAAGATTTTCTAGGCTGATAAAATATCAAAGCTACCATAAAATTCAAGTGAAATTCATTATTAATAAAATACTAATATATACTGTGAAATTCAATATTCATTTAAAACCAATATTTGCTTCAAATTTTTATGTGTCTGCCATCGTGACCAAAAAAATACCCAAATCATATGATAAGGAAGATCACATATAAAGATTTTCACAAGTGCAATACTGAGTTTACTACAAATTATATGTATACAAGCTCACAAGTTCAAAGCAATCTGCACTTACATCCATGTCTCAAGTTTTCAAATTCACAATTTAAGGTATCTGCAGATACAATTTCAGTTAAGTGATCCAGCACCATGTATAATATTTCTTGATGATCACCTTAGTTCTTTGAGACACCAATCCATATTCAAAAAATCATATAAAAATCTCAATAATATCCTCCTAACAACTTGAAATGCATACAAACTTTTTATCATATCATCTAAGCTCTTAAATAAAAAAACAAATCTAAATGCTTAAATAAACATGCCCATTTTCAAAAAGAGAAATCATATAACAATTTCAATTTTGTGCTCCCAATAAGTTTTAAATGTATACAACCTTTTCTTCTTCATCATCTAAGCTCTTAAAGATACCAGGCACATTCAAAATCAAGAAATCATATAACAATCTAAGTTTTTTGCTCCTAACAAGTTTAAATGTATACAAACCTGCTTTCCATGGATTTTCTCCAAAGGCATTTATGATTTTATTTCGAGTATTAACTAAAAATCTCATTCTTTTTAGTTCATCCAGCAAAAATTGCTGCAATTTATAATCAATTTTGGGGCGAATCAAGTCAGCCAACACTTGTGTTTGATAATCGGATCATTCTGTCATTTTCTTTAATGACATGACAACTTTTTTTCAACTGGTCTAGACCTTCTGCGAGATGATTTAGTCTACTGGAAGACGATTATGGTTTGACTAGCAGCTAAGATTCATCTTCATCTTCATCATCTTTTTCAACATCTTTAGCCAAATCAACTAGAGCTTCAGCTACTTTTCCAGTTGCTCGATCAGCTCTAAAAATAGTTGCAAGTCATTCATACATAAAAAATGGCTTATCTCTCCATCATTTTGCATAATTGTTACGCAACAACAAAAGTAAGCATTTTAATCATAACACTATTACATAAGAGAAGCTAATGTAAAATCAATTTATACCTAAATATAGGTTTCCCACACTTCATTGTTGTTAACTTCTACACTTTTTTTTTTTTTTTTTTTTTTTTTTTTTNCTTTTTTGTGTCATTCCATCAAAACTCACTTTTGTTCAACATCTCAAAGAGAATACTATATTGTTTCTATAACTTTTTCATCTTTGACCCAATGTGTGGATTGAATTTAAGTCCTGATGTTGGGCACAATGTGCTTAAAGCCTTTTCTATGAGAGATCACTACTAAAAAAGGGGTCAGTTATGTCGGATAAAAACCGATGTTTTAAGTATTTAATATGACGAACCAAAATTGTGGTAAAAAGAGGCGACGTATATAGTCACACAAAAATACGACGGTTTAAAACCGACGTATTTTACACTACCATACTATCGTTTTTAACACTGCTGAAGTCATCTGGATGCCACGGGTTGAAACTATAAACAATGGGCCACTACTAGGAACGACGTATATAGAGGCCCACGTGGCACATTAAAGATGTCAGTTAATAACTAGGAACTGATGTTTATAAATCAATGTATAAACGTCGATTCCAACCCTAAGCCCGTTGTTTATGTTTCTTTTATCCGATTTTCTATATATGCGTAAGTTTGATTTAAACCTGCCATATTTAATATTCTATTTATTTTTTAATTTTCCAGCAGCTTTTATGTATTAGATATATTTATTTTTAATAAAATTTTAATTATAAAAATGTTTTCAATTCAAAAAATAATCACTAATAAATAAATAAAAGTTATACAAATAATAAATTTGTTACATTAAATTATACAAAATTATAAACAATTCTAATTAAAATAACATTACAAATTACACAACAATACTAATTAAAATAACAATTCTAATTACAAAACTCTTATACACTACTAATTAAACCAAAAAAATAGTGTCATACATTTATTTAACTACTCATACTCATCTAAGAATTTTGGAGGATTAGAAATTCCTTCAAGAAAATATGCAGCTCATTCCTCTCTAAATTCATCTACAGAGTCTTGTACCCAAACACAAATGTTAAACTGTACATAAAAATCAAACAAATAATATTAATGCTTTAGTAAACATATATTTTAAACATAATATTATATATAAATTTAAAATAATACTAAAATTATACTTAGATTAGAATGTAACTGAGACTGTGGTTCGGATGAATCAATGCTTATTATTTTCATCATCATCATGCATACATAATATGCACACTCATGATGTGTCGGTTGCAATGGTGTCTACAAAAAATTAAATTAAAATACTAATATAGACAATTTCTAATACTTTAACATTAATGAAATAAGTAATTAATATATTTTACCTTTCCACCTCGCCAAATTAATGTTTTATTCTTCAACTTTTGCACCTTCGGCTCATTCCATAATGTTAAAGCTATATATATATATATATATCATTTTCTAATAAAACAATAGTAAAAAACAAATTTAATCACTAAAATTGACTTACTTATTTAATAATTGCTTGAAATCATCTCGAGCTTTGGTGTTGGCAGAATAAAAAAACCAAGCATACCCCAAGTATGGGTCCATGACACCAAGTGTCCAATGAGCACTAACATAAAATACACCTTTAAAAATATATAATATACTATATATATATATTTATGAAAGTAATAATAATGCATCTAATTAAATCGTACCAACAATGAAATAGAATAAACTCATATTGAAGTCATAATCATCTTTCCACCATCAAACCAATTTATCAGCTTGGGATGCCAACATATCAGGTCCAACACTCTGCACCACACGTGGATCAATAAAACCAAACAACAGAATCTTTGAAATGCGGATCATATGTTTATACAACTTCCTAAAAATAAATCATGACAAATATAATTAAAGTAGATTTTAAAAATCAAATAAATTATAACTTTAATTATTAATGGGTATTACTTCATATATAGCAAAACGCAATCAACACCCAAGTCATACTTTTGATAAAATATGTTGATATCGTCACATGTCAGCATTGCACAATGAGATTGCCTATCAACTACCCCCCCAAGTTGAATTGAAGTTGCATGACACCTGATTGGTTGAAGAAGCTAGCAGTTACCACCTTCATCATTCTCAGATTCGGTGGCAGGTCAACGATGAAAATTATAGACTTTCATTTGCCGATGGAGATGCTTGTGAATGACATGGATGTGGTGTACTATTTGAGTCTGAATGAGCTCTTATCTTGCTTTTTGATGCTCGTTTTGATATCTCTACCTAGTAAAATATATAAATTTTAGAAAAACACTAAAAATAACAATTATGATTAACTTAATTATTAAACAACAATTAAAACATAAATATCTACCTCTTCTTCTAGTCAAATGACTAAAAATCTAGGCCATGGATAGAATGACCTCACAACTTCTCCTACCAATGTAATGTCAAACAATGGAAAAGGTAGGGCTGCTTCAGGGACCAATGGCTCCACAACATTGACCCACACATTTTCATCCCCTAATTATATCCCATGGCATATTGCTTCTGGATCGGTCGTAGGGTACATCAATCCAGTTGCCACTATATTCCCTATAGTGCATATGGCAAGCTTGCAATGTAGCCACTACAAAGTAAATTAATTAAATTTATATTAAAACAACAATTAATTAATTTTTAGGGATTACTAAGTAAATTTTTACCTCTGCATGTATCATGGGATAGGGATATAGATGTATTGGTCCTAAGGGAGGAGTATTGAGATGTTGTACCTCATTAGAAATATTAGTGGCCACCCAGATGTTGTTAAGATATTGATCAGTCATGAAATCTGGATTTGGGTTGGCCACAAAGTCATATTGTGTCCTGGCCAATTGTGCAGACAATAATGTATTACTCTATTGGAGGTCGCAAATGGCCTCAGAGAGTTGTCTGATCTGCTTATCCTTCGCATTTTCCTTTTCTTTTGTTTGCTGGGCTTTTTGTCGTGGAAGGTGCCAGTACTCAGTAGGGGTTACCAATTTACCCTTTTCTCTTACTCGACCATTGTGCTCAGGATTATCCAACACGTGAGTCAAAATATCATTGGGCGAATTCAAATCGATATTTAGCTCTCCAGCAGCTAATGCAAATATTGCCTAATTAATTAATATAAATGAAATATTATAAAGTTAATATTCACAAAATTATTTTGCTTACAATCCTTTCTGCAACCACAACAATTTCTAGTGTAAAGAACTTTCCATCCTTATTCGCATAGCCCAACCTCCATAGAGTATCTTGGGAAAGTGGATCATTGTTGCCCAATCTCAACTTCTACACAAATAGGAAACAAATAAAATTAAAACAAATAAAAAAAATATTAAAAAATAAATTAAAACAATTTAACCAAAATGTAAATGTAGTTAAACACTCACCTCATTGTACTCTGCCCTAGGAAATCCAATACATGATAGACAATGATTGTACATGTTTCTTTTTCTTAATTCTGAGGGTTTCTTATGAAGTTCCTGTAAGATTGAAAACAAACATTAATTACATAATATGTTAATACTAGTTTAATTAAAAAAAAAATCACAAGTTGAATTTCTACTTACTGCCCACTCAGGTGTTAATCGCTGCTATACAAATTCTTCCCATTGGTCTTGTGAAATAATTTTTGTAAACTTTTTGAAGACTACATCAAAATATTCCATGTTTCCCGTTTAAGCCACCAAGCTTACGCCGCTATTTTGTGTAATGTGCTTATGATCGCTTTCAACTCTATGATACTGAATCCCATTGATGTCGTAGCCTAAATAAGTCATTACTTCAAAACGTGATCTCAGTGCTATCCATCTTAATGTTTGTGGCACACTACTATCTAGTTCACTCAACTCTTTCTGAATCTGCAAAAATGAATCTGTAATATTAGTAAATGCGTCAACTATGTAATATGTAACAATGTGTATGAAAACACTAGCTTTGAAACCGTGCAATAAACTTCATTTCGGAACCATGCAATAAAATTGTGATTTTGCTCTTCTTGAAACCATTTTGCTTTTTTTGTTTTGTTACAAATATCACATGTCAAAGTTTCCATATATTTCCTAAAGAAAACCAAAGTTATTTCAAATGGTCAGACTCATAATGTTAATGACTATAATAAACCAATATTTAAATTAATATTCAATAAAAAAATATAAAACTTACTCGAAGTATGGTTGTACTTCTGATGTATTTGAAAGTATGTAGAGATGTACTTGTTTCCATAGTGCACGGGTAATATTGATTCTAGTACCACCCTTCAAAGGATCACCAATATCATCTTTCACACATTGTAGTTCATGATGGTCAGGTGGGTTCCCGATTGCATGCATGCCTTATTGATACTCTTTAGAAAATTCGATTGCTTCCTCAGCGATGTAGTGCTCCGCAATGCATCTTTCTGGGCGGTGATGATTGCGAACATACCCCTTCAACACTTTCATGTATCTCTCAAACGGATACATCCACCAAAAGTAAACTAGCCCACACAATCACACTTCTCGAACCAAATGAATAGTTAGATGTACTATTATATCAAAGAAAGACGGAGAAAAATATTTTTCAAGTAAACACAATGTCTTCACAAGATATGTCTGAATTATGTCTAAATTTGAAACATCAATCTTTTTTTTGCATATATCATTGAAGAAAAAACAAAATCTCATTACATGTCTAACATTTTTTGGAAGGACTGATCATATTGCAATAGGCATCAATTGTTGCATCAATGTATGTAAATCATGAGATTTCATGCCTTTCAACTTCAAATCATTCATCAACACAATATTCCTAAAATTTGAAGAGTAGCCATCATAAACGTATAAATTTTCCAAACACTTGCAATTTTATTTTTTCTCTTCCTTGTATAATGTGTAACATGCATGTGGTAGAAATGTCTTTTTCTCTTCAAAAACATGAGCCAAATCACTTTTTATGCCCATTTCGGCCAAATCTAGCAAAGAATTAAGTCCATCTTTTGTTTTTCTAAGAATGTTAAGCAAAGTGCCAAAAATGCTCTCACATACATTTTTTCAATATGCATGACATCTAAGTTATGTCTCACATATAATGACTTCCAATTCAAGCTCAAAAAATAGATTTTTTTTTCAGCAAACTTGATCAGTAATAGATTTCTTTTCTTTTATTACCACTTTCAAATGACTTAGAGTTAAGTTTTCAAAATATATCTTCTCCCTTCATAGGTAAAGGAGTTGGACGAAAATCCTGAAATCCATTGAAAGTTTTCTTTTGCTTTCAAAAATGATGATCACTCGGAAGAAAACTCCTATGTCCACAATAACTCATTTTTCTACCATATTTCAAACTTTGAGCACACATCTGCTTGCTACAAATAGGACAACCAAAATATCCTTTAGTGGCATGACCAGACAAATTGCTATATATGGGAAAATCATATATAGTCCACAATAATATTGCTCGCAACGTGAAATATTCTCGCTTACACCCATCCCAAGTTTGGACCCCCACACTCCATAACTGCTTCAAATCGTTAATCAATGGCTGCCTATATCATGTTCAGGTTGCTTTGGTCCAGATATCAACACTGTCAACATTATAAACTTCTGCTTCATACACAACTATGGTGGAAGATTATATGTAATTGTAAGCACAAGCCAACAACTGTATTAAGAACTCATATGTTTATGTGGGTTAATGATATCAGCTGCAATCCCAAGCCTTAAGTTTCAATATTTATTACCAAAATTAGGCCACAAGAGATCAACTAGCTTCCAAGATGGTGAATTGGGGGGATGACTTAACTTGCCAACTCTAACCTTTCGTTCATTTGCATGCCACGTAAATTTTTTATATGTCTCAACACTTTGAAACATTCTCTTGAACCATGGAATGGGTGGAAAATACCACATGATTTTATTAGGGACATTTACATGTTTACTTCCATCGTCGGTTTCCTTCCACCTCGATGCTCCACATTTAGGACAACTTTCTTGTGCTGCATGCTCTTTTCGATAAAGAATGCAATCGTTGTAACAACAATGTATCTTCTTATAACCCATGCCCAATGCTGTAAGAGTCTTTTTCACGTTGTACATATAATCTAGCAAAATATTATCGCTCGGTAGCATTTTCCACAATAACTTTAATAATTAAGAATTTGTTCAAAAGACCATATTTCGATTTTACGTTGTACAACCTGGATACAAAGAAGTTTCAGCATCCTCCAACACCCTCTTAAATTCACTGGGATTATCCACGAACTTGTCACAAGCATCATTCACCGTGTCAATTTTATTACCCTCCACATCTTCATTATATGTATTTATGTGGCTAAAATGACTTCAGATGTTATTACTTTTACTAATTCTACTAACTCTAGAACAATCTCCACGATATCTTTCCAACTCTTCTTCATGTAAAATTCACTTACGATAATTCGTATCAAACCCCTTAAAACATACATGTCATTTCACTTCTTCAATAGTGCTACAAAATAAATTCCCACATTCCATACAAGGACATCGAATTTTACCATATTTATTTGCACTTTTCTCACTAAATTCTATAAAAACTTCAAAACCCTTCTGAAATGCATCGGTTCTCATATTCATCGTTATCAATAATTGGTCCATTTTATCTATTTGAACAACAATTAATTGGAACTAATTTAAAAAAAATTATTTTAAAATAAATTATAAATAATATATTACTAATAATTTAAACAACATTTAATAATTAGCAATAATAAATAAATAGACAACAGTAAATATAAGATAAATCATGACTAGCTAGATAATTTAATGCCACATAATTAAATAGATAACAAATATATCTATATATATAACAAATAATATCATTTACATGATTAAAAAATGATTATTTAATATACAATCAAAAAATTAATATTAATATCTTACTATATTCTAAAATCAACTACAACAACATAAATATGCAATAAACAACAATACTATATGAGATTAACATATCAAATATTTAAACAAGAAAAATAATTTAATAAAAACACAACATATATATATATATATGATTGCGGAATTAAAATATAAAATAACCTAACAATTAAAAAAAAAACTAATTCATAAGAAATTGCAAAAAAAGTATGTAACTAATTAATTTAAATGATAATGCAATTAAGTAAATACTTGATGTAATTAATTGTACAAAATTACTTACCTAGATTGTGAACTTTTTAACGACAATCAACTTCAATCTCAACAAATTGATGGCTAAAGTTTTGAATGAATGCTATTTGAATATTTGTAATTACCACTATAAAACTTCAAAGAAAATTATGAGACAAATGAAGAGAAATTTTCTTAATTATAAGTTAATTTGATTGGAAAGAATATGCATATATATAAGCTCAACAAATTACAACGACTATATTTTTTACACTGGCTATTTTTGCAACGGTTTAAATTTAAATTTTACATATGTATAGTTTAATTACAACAGCTATTTTTGCAATGGTTTGATCTACAAACCGGCATTGTAGGCTCAATCTTAGAGTGCTACATGAACAAATCAACATAAATGTCAGTTTCCAAATTAAACCGACGTATATATAGAATACAAATACGTCGATTCTTGTGTATAAAAGCCAATCAAGACACGTGTCTGATGGCATTATAAATGATGGTTATTGTGAAGAACCGTCATTTATAACCTACAAAAAAGACAACAGTTTAGGAAGAACTGTCATTTATAATTGCCAACCAAGACACCTGCATCCATTTGTCAAGTACAAATATAAACGACGGCTCTTTACCTGAACCGATGTATTTGTTTATATGGTCCGTCTTTTATACTTTTTTTATACGACGGACTGTCGTCTTTATCGCTCCCAAAGTTAATATCTATTGCTTTAGTGGACACTGACGTTTATATAGAATTAAGGGATATCTTATATGACATTTTTCTGTTGTAGTGGATGTTGTACCAGATTTAAACTAAACATTATTAGTACGATAACCTCAACCTATTAAGTCCTCAAGAACGCTCAATAATGCATTCTATTCATGCTTTGTCCATATGCATCTATTCCTTTATTTTCCTTGCCCTTCACTTTGGTTGCTACTTCCAATATACAACCTTTAATAAGATTTACAAAACAGACACATAAACAGGCGTCAATTGTATTTTAACCATAAATAGGCAGCAACACCATAAATAACATTATCACCATGTACACCAAATCTATATTATATATATAGATTTTTGCTAGATGTCAGTTAATTTTGAGTATTTTTTATTTTGATATCATTTACACTAAAGGAAACCAAAACAATATCCATGATTTCTTTCACAAAAACTTTTGCAAGGAAAAGATAGAGATGAAAAAAAAAACCAGTCAACAAGGAGTCATCAACTCCTATACCAGTCAAAAGGGAGTCATCAACTCCTAATTCAAAGTCATGTACAATTAATCTAGTAAAAAATATATATACTCATTAACCCTTCCAATCAATAAAGCCTAATTATCAAACAATATTGATTAGTCCATATGATCCATACTCTTTAGTACCCAGTCAGCCATTAATTATCCAAAAGAAAAGCACCCCATATCATGACATTGCTAGTTACATACTTTTCTTCATTGAACTAATTCATGAAAGAATACTTGCCACCAATTTACAAGCAAAATTTTTCTTTCCACCAAATTTCCATTACATTCTATGAAATCCAAGTAAAACCCTTAGATTTTATACTAATATATTAATAAAAACTAACTCAATCATTACTAGTCCTATATATGAAAACAACATAAATTTCCCAATCAAGTACCAAAACTTTTATTCCACAAAATTATCATCCTTAATTTTATTACTTTAGATGAGTGGAAGTCCCTGCCATTTTAATTCAAAACAGTCCAAGAAACAACATTTAATTATCATGACTACATTGAAGCATGAGATAAAGTATTCCTGCATCAAAATGAAAATTTCAGTCATTCTTGGTTCATTAGTTGGGGCAATAAATTCAGAAGAAATTTTCCTAGTTGGTTCTACCAACGTGGACTGACCATGGACTAGACAGTCAACATTTTCCTCCGGAGTTAATGAAAGTATTTAAGTACTTCATCCAAAAAAACCAATCCAGCTAAATAGAAAAGAAATTCTTAGATACTCTTACATTCATTTCCAAATACAAAATTCCTTAGATATTTAAATGGCAATATGGATCTGAAGATGATATAGTCTTTAGAAATCATCAAGTGAAATGGTGGGATAAGTTTATATGTAACATAATTGAAAATCAGGTATTCAAAGAATTTCCCAAAGAAATCACATAGAAAAGTGACGATCACACAACTTCATCAATACGATCCCAGTTAAAGAAAGAATTATTGAAGCTAGCAAAAAAATTAATGGAACAAGCCTTAGAACTTGAGGACGCAGGAGATTAATCAAAGGCATTATCCAGTCACCAAATCAGTAAGGAATAAAAAACAAAAGAAAATAAGAACAAAATATGTTGGGCATATTATGAAGATAGTCAGGATTTCTACAATTACGGAATCCTAGATCTTGAAGAAAGCTAAAGGGAACCATGCATGGGAAGTAAAAACATCCAACAAGTAAAAGTGAAAAAGTGAAAAGTAAAGGTGAAAGCACATGTCAGAGTAAAAGCACTGACAAAGTAAAAGCAAAAGAAAAAGAATTTGTAATAATTACATATAGTTCAGTCTTGTGAGTTAATAGTTGTATTCCATTTCTATATAAACCTCTGTTATTCGGAAGAGATGGGAGGAATCAGAAGGCGAACAAGTCGAGAGAAAAAGTTTGAGTGAGTTTAAGTTATATATTTTGTAAGTCATTTTGAGTTACTTTTATAGTTATTTTGTAATGATAGTTATTTTGTAAGTCGACTATTTATTTATTTTACCCTTTGTTATTAATGTTATTTTCATGATTTATCATATTTATTTCCTTTTATTTCTTATTTTCATATATTTTTGGTATATATATATACAGGACTTTTGGAGAGAGCGAAGGCGTGCTCCACTCAGAGTTCAAAAATGCAATAGGTCAAAATTCGCGTAAATTAAAGGGATGGGCTTTCGGTCAAAATTGCTCTCCAACGTCAAAATTAATATTAGCAAAACAAACAGTGCATTTTGTTTACTGAGAGCTGCCTTGGGTTTTCTCCTCATGCGTGCTCTCGTTTCAAATTTCACTGACGCCGCCGAAACCCCATCTCAAATCATAGTTCGCAAAGGCCGAGAGAAACCATCTCAAAATCGCTCTTCGCAGACGCCAATTCCGCTCCATCATTCGTTGTTGACCAAAAGCCCATCTAAAATCCTTGTTCGCAGAGGCCGAGAGAAACTAGAGAAATTGTTCACACCGTTCGCACTAGAGAAACCGCTCACACTTGTCGCATCCTTCACACTACTAGAGAAACCGTTCCCATTTTTTCCACTTTTCGCTCCAAGTATTTACTGAATTTTTTACTGAGAATGTACTTTCAATAAACTTATTATTGCATGAATTATTGCTTATTTTTTCTTGTATTGGCATGTATGAGATTTTTTTTTTCTTTTTCCATCTTCCTTGTATTGATTAACATATGATTGTTCTAACTTCTAATAAATTAGTCAAATTAGAAAAGAAAAAAAAAAAAAAGCTTTGTTTTGCTTCTCTGTGAAAGCCTGAAGTAGATGATACAATGAAGCCCCAAAGCCTCTCTGGATTGAATGTCACACACACATTTAATAAATTCAAAACAAATTCTATCAAAGTGTTTAATAATCGGTTAGTATTTTAATCAATATATACACATGAATGACTTTACTCCGAATATGTATAGTACGTGCATGTGTGTGTGTGTAATAGTTTATGATTAAGAATTTGTTGCTTATTTGTGTGTGTTATTTATTGATTATTAAAGTTAACTTCTGCTTATTTTTGAGAATTTGTGATTATTAATATTTGTTTTCCAGAGGGTGTATTTACTATGTTTATTTGATTTGGAAACTAATGGGTGGTAGTGGTGGTGTTAGAAACTAATATGTTGCTTATTTAGTGATAAATAATATGTTGCTTATTTAGTGATTAATAATGTGTTGCTTATTTATTGATTAATAATCAGTTAGTATTTTAAACAATCTGTTGTTTATTTTGATTAAAATGGGTATTGGTTATTTTTGTATGAGATTGTTGATATCCATTTTATTTGGATTATGAATTAGTTACTTATGAATTATTTATCTATGGACAACCATCTTGCTACTAATTTTCATTTCATTTGGTATATAATTGAATTTATAAGAAATGGAAGAAGTTAGCTTTGAAAGTCAAATATTTGCTCTACAAATTGCGGAAGAAAGAAACCTTAAGTTTCACAGGAATTTCAATCAATTGAAAAGGCCTTTGCTTTCTACAATGCATATGCACGGGAATGTGGATTTAGTGCGAGGATGGGCAATAGAAAGAGAAAACCTTGAACAAATTAGTTAATTTGGAAACAGTTTGTTTGCTCTAAGGAAGGACAAACAAATGATTTTTATTCGAAAAAGGTTAAATGATTATGTCTCGTGAACATGTGAAAGAAATCGATCAATTGTTCGAGTAGGGTGTAAAGCAAAGCTAGCATTGGTAAAGCGACAAATGGGTCCGAATTGGATAAACATACTCTTTCAACTCCTATAAAGATACATTTACTAAGGTCACATAGGAGTATTTCTACTGCAAAGAAAGCTTTAAATGAACAACTATCCTCAGCAAATTTACCAACATGCCAACATATTCAAATCATAGAGATTGAATTTGGCGGTCCTTCAAATATTGGTTTTACTGAAAAGGATTTAAGGAATTATCAAACAAAAGTGGAAGGAGATGAAAGAGAGTTTGATGCAAAAAACTTGATAGATTTTTTTTCTTTCAAGAAAAAAAAAGATCATTCATTTTTTTTTCGACTTTGAGCTTGATGAAGCAAGTAAGCTTGTGCGATGCTTTTGGGTAGATCCTATTGCGAAGAGATCATGTGATACTTTTGGCGATGTTATAGTGTTTGATACAACTTCCAACACCAACAAGTATGGTATGATTTTTGCTCCACTTACAGGAGTAAATCATCATGGTCAAACCATTATTTTTGGATGTGCATTTTTATGTGATTGAAAAATAAATTGTTTATTTGGTTATTTAAAAAGTTGTTAGATGCTACATCAAAAAGTGCTCCTCAAGTGATTATTACTGATCAAGATCTTGCAAAGATGAAAGCCATATCTCAGGTTTTTCCATCAATTGTTCATCGATATTGTATATAGCACATTTTGAACAAGTTTTTCTGTAAAGATTGACTCAATAGTGTACCGAGACAATTACCAAAAATTCTAGAGTGCTATATTTAACTCTGAGACAGTTGAAGAATTTGAGGCATGCTGGATGGATTTGATACATGAAACTAAATTGGAAGGGAATGACTGGTTAGGTGAAATCTATGAAATCTGTGAAAAATGGGTTCCAGCATATGTTAATAAATATTTTAGTGCTGGAATGAGCAGTAGTCAAAGAGCTAAAAGTTCACATTCTTTTTTTAAGAAATACATTTCAAGAAGAAATTCTTTGATGGACTTTATCAATCGTTTTAATAGAGCTATTAGCCATCAGCAACATGATGAGTTAGTTACAGATCATGTCGATGTTAATGAAAAACCTAAGCTGAAATATTTATGGGCTATGGAGAAACAAATGGTGGAAGTATACACAAAGCGGAATTTTAAACTTTTCCAAAATAAGATGTTTGAAAGTACCGCTTATACTATAACTAAGACGTTTGAGGATGACGACATTATGCTTTATGACGTACAGAGGCCTGACAGGAACACTTCAACAACTGTTCGACATGTTCGTTTTAACAAACAAGTAGACGTTGTTTCTTGAAGATGCAGACAATTTGAGTTCAAAGGTATCCCATGTAGGCATATGTTGGCATTTTTCCGTCTGAGACAGGTCATAGATCTATCAAGCCAATACATTTTGATGAGATGGACAAAAGATGCAAAAACTAGAGTAGAGGAGATTTTTGGTTAAGAATTGAATGATCCAAATGAAATGCCATTGATGACACGACATGCAAGCTTATCCCATTTCTCTTCTATTGTAGTTGATGATGCATCTCTAACCGGTGAAGATAGTTCTTTCCTTACAAATGAGTTGAAAGTGATACATGGAAAAATTAAGGAAATTAACGGAAGTAGGAATGTCATGTCACAATCATTTACCAAAAGTTCAAAACAGTCCACAACTATTAGCAATCCTTTACATGTGAGATCAAAAGGATGTGGAAAAAGAATTAAATTTGGAAAAGAGACTGCAATTTCAAGAAAGAGACTTTGTCGAGGATGTGGACTTCGGGGACAAGCACACGATAAAAGAAATTATCCTAAGTTGAGTGAAAGGTAATTTCATACATTTATTTACATTTTTTTGTTTTGAAAACTTGTCTTGTCTTCTTTTATATTTGATTGACCAAAAAATGAGTCATTTTTTTGTGAATTTGTTATAGATCTACACTAGATGAAAGCAATATCCATTCAGAATCATCATCTGAAGATGAAATGGCATCTCAAGCTGGTAGTGCAATATGTAAGTGTAAATGATGGTAATTTGCTTGTTTATATATATACAAAAATAAATTATCTTTTTATTTAGATAGTTGATTTTAATGAAATATTATTTTGCAGAATTGACAATCAGTTTTTGTGGATGGTCTTCAGCTTGTGGATGCAGACATCTTATTGTACAAGTTAGACTGTCAGATAGTTTCATTGTTACTCTTAGACAACTTAGTGCATGGTATTTTATTTTATTGGCTAGGATATGGATGTTACTCTTAGGTACTCATTGGAATTGTAAGGTCTTAATTGATCTTAATTGTATGTTAGGTTGGTAAGATCTTTCTTTCTCACTTTCTTAGTGTATGTGATGATGTTGTTTGGGAAGGATGGAAATTCCAGATAAGGGAAGCGGGTGACAAATTTGACAGTATATTTGATATTTATTTATTTTTGTGGCTAAATATGTGGTTGATGTATATTTGACAATTTATGGATAGCCACTTGACACATATGGTCATGACATGGTCTTCCCAAAAATCATTGCCAATTCACACATATACATAATTCTCATAACCTTCTGATCCACATTAGATTGATTAAGGGATTTGCAATTAAAATTATAAAGTGAGTGAGTAAGTAAACACATAAACATATAACATTAAAATTATATGCTTGTCTTCAAAAAAGCATACATACGTAAATAAATATATAATCATTAAAGGTTCCAAACAAGTATTACATTTCATTAAAGGTTCCAAACAAAAAACATAAATATATAATCACCACTACAGATTCTTAAATAACAAATACAACATTCTAAATTATCTTTATAAAAAATAAAACAACTACTAAAGCTATAACAAGCATACATATGTAATCAATAGTTTTTTGTCTCGTAAGAGATATATGCTTGTCTTCTTTTTGCTTTTCAATTAAAACATTGAGTATGGCATTTACATTGGACTTCAACTCTCGAACGTTGGCATTTTGTTCCGAATTTGAGCTACTGGATTGTAATTCATCATCCCAAACAAAGTTTCCACAAAATTCACCATCCTGTAAAATAGCATTTAGTTAGGATTGTTGTAAACAAACTTTGATATGGCACATTTAGTTGTGATTGTTGTAAACAAACCTTGACATTATAGCATTTCCAATATTTTCTATTTGGATTTTTTTCTGAACGAGATGTCTTTGACTTCATATAACCGCCACATACACATTTTTTTTGGTTGGGAATATTATTTGTACTCGATGACGACATTGTACCTAAAAAAAAATAAAACAGAACATGTTTAATTATTTTGAGAATGCCTCAACTGATTTATTTTGGAAAATGGGGTTCTTGATGATGATGTAATGGCTGAAATTTATAAATACAGCCATGATATCACATATAAATTATTATCCTCCTACTTGTCTCATTGATACATATTGTCAGTTCCTTAAAACTATAACAAAAATGCTTAAAAATGGTTTTCATTGGAAACATCTTTATTCAACACAACATAAACATAATTATTTGTGTTAATCTAAATTTCCACTATTTATAGGTAAAGAAACTCCATGAGGAAGGAAAGCTAAATCTCATGGTGGATAAAGATCTCAAGGGAAACTTTGACCGGGTTGAGTTGGAAGAAATGGTTCAGGTTGCCTTGTTATTTACTCAATTTAATCCATCTCACTGGCTAAAAATGTCTAAAGTTCTTAAGATGTTAGAAACATGCAGCTTTTGACCAACTTGCCTTATTGGATATCATGAAAAATAGTAGCAACTTCCATAAACAGTAGCAACTTTCATAAATTTTAAAAGGTTTCTAAGAAACAAGTGTACTAAATTACCAATACATGAATACAAATGACCAATATACCTAGGAAATCACGATTGAAGCAAAGCATATAACTATTTTATACTCAAGGAGGACAAAACACTTGCATATCCATACACCTATTGCCAGTTATTTCATTAATTCAATCCATCCAACCGGACTCCTAACTACAATAGTAAGAAATCTAGGAATCCTAGAAAAAGGGCAACACATTCAAATGCTTGCATATGAAACATTTCAACCACAAATGTAGTGTCTTATCTTAAGCCATAGTAAATGAGTAAAAAATGAAGCTTAATCAACGCATAAAAAAAAAATTTGTTCTTACAAAACGCTTAAAACCCATATTGAATTTTCGCAGAAAACCCATAAAACGCATATTATATTAGTTCATACAGAACACTTAATCAAAGCTTTTTTTTTTCGTTTCTAATTTGACTAATTTATTAGAAGTCAGAACAGTCATATGTTAATCAATACAAGGAAGATAGAAAAAGAAAAAAAAATTCTCATACATGCCAATACAAGAAAAAATAAGCAATAATTTAGACAATAATAAGTTTATTGAAAGAACAATCTCAGTAAAAAAAATCAATAAATACCTAGTGTGAAAAGTGGAAAAAATGGGAACAGTTTCCCTGGGGTGCGATAGGTGCGACGGGTGCGAGCGATTTCTCTGGTGCGAAGGGCGCGAACGGTTTCTTTGGTTTCTCGGGTTTCTCTGGTTTCTCTCTGCCTCTGCGAACAAGGATTTCAGATGGGCTTTCGGTCGGCAGCCAGGGATGGAGCAAAATCAGCGTCTGCGAAGAGCGATTTCAAATGTTTTCTCTCAGCCTCTGCGAACTATGATTTGAGATGGGATTTTGGCAGCATTGGCGAAATTTAATACGAGAGCACGCATGAGGAGAAAACCCAAGGCAGCTCTCAGTAAACAAAACTCACCATTTGTTTTGCTGAAATTAATTTTGACCGTGGAGAGCAATTTTGAACGAAAGCCCATCCCTTTAATTTACGCTAATTTTGACCATTTGCATTTTCGGACTCTAAGTGGAGAGCGACTTCACTCTCTCCAGAAGTCCTATATATATATATATATAGAGTACCATAACATAAGTAATACTTACGTACTCAAGATTATCATTTGAACGTGCTTATACAACTCCAAAAGTTATATAATAGCCTAAAAAATTTCTAGATAAAGCCAAGTAAGCTTCTAACAAATTCAATATCATGGAAGAATATTAAACAATAATTACATATTCCTCTATAATATGCAACAAAACTTAACAGTTTGTATATTCCCACCAAATGAAAATAACATGTGACTAAAATATTAGTAATTTATCATTAATTAGTGTATATATAAAACCTATATATCTTTTAATAAATAACCAGTGGGTACTCTTAATCCATTTATTCTAGTTAACGCCATCACATAAGATTTTAAAATCAGAAGCGGAGCCTTCTCAACCAAGTAAAATGAATATGAACTTTATATCTTCGTTCAAAAACACCTAAAACATTTGTTGCTATATCATTTTTCCATGTTAGGTACCTTGGTTTAACAATAGTAGATACATGCACTTTAATATATTTCNTATATCATTTTTCGGTGTTAGGTACCTTGGTTTAACAATAGTAGATACATGCACTTTAATATATTTCATCGAGTGCTCCCAAACAACTCTATAAATCAATAATAATAATAATAAAATCAATTATAAAACAATCTATTTTATAGTTCTACACACTAACTTTACCTTAAAGCATCTCCAAAATTGATATTTTGCTACCAACTTTTTAGTGACCAAGGAAATCTCGTTGCTAAAAGCAGCCATTAGCGACCAATATTTAGTCACTGGAAAAAAGGTAGCAAATATTGAAAAAAAGTTGACTACTAATAACCAGCAACCAAAACATTGGTCTCTGATTTTCACCTTTAGCTACCAATTGTAGTTGGGTCAGTAAAACTTTTCGCGGGAAACAAATAACCGTGTTTTTTTGGTGGGAACTGTTTTTTCAGCTACCATAATATTTTGGTTGCTAAAACAAAAATATCAGAAACCAATATTTGGTCCCCAGAAGGCCAGAATGATTAATTTTATTTTTAAACCAGATATAAACTGATAGTTGTAATATTGGGTGGAACCCAATACACGTGGTCGCTGCAATTTCTATTAGGGACCAATAAATTGGTCAGAAACACGAACGAAAACAAAAAGTTGAAGATTTGTCAAATAAATCCTTCAGCTCTAAAGAGAGGAGGAGAACAAAAGAAACCAAAAATCGCATAGAAATCCAAAGAAAGCTTCTTGCCTAAGAGGGCTAGAGATTTGTTGAAATCCTTCAGTGATTTGTCGAAGCTCTGCATTTTCCGAATCACATAGAAATCCAAAGAGGGCTAGAGATAAAGTTCGAGAAACTGAAGGTAAAGAAAGGCTCTTGCCTCCATGGCTGGTTAGTGGAGTTCTCGCGGGTCTCTCATCGTACTTGCAATCGTTTTATTCGGTAAATGTTTTCATTTGTGAGGCTCAAATATGACTGTTTTTTATTGTGGCTTTTCATTTTCCTTTACGAGAAGTTGTATATAGTTCTGGTTTTTCTGATTGTATGAATTATATTTGTAGGCCCTTGCATCCTGACAGAGAAACTCCATTGGTTTTAACTTTTGTTTTAATGTGTTAATCTTTCTTTCTCTGTTTTTTTTTTTTTTTCATCTTTCATCTTGCAAATGATCATTTCATTAGATTGTAACTCAAATCTGATTGGATTTGGTGGTTTTATTTTTGTTGGAGACTATTTGTTAGCTTTGGAATAGATGGAAATTCATTATGATAGTTAAGTGGTTATAGCTAAAGGTAAATAAATAAAGTAGTGGTTAGCTTTGCTTTTTTCTTTTTTGTAGAAGTGGTTAACTTTGCTTGCTTTAACATGAGTCGGGATATGTATATATTAATGTAACATGCATACTTATTAGACATATACATAAATACATCCATAACATAGATGGAGAAATGAGAAATGGTGTTGGTTCTCCTAGACATTGGTGTGCAAGTATATTCTATCTAATTTGTGAAATATTATCATAAATAGATAAGATTATGATGCATGTTTTAATATCTGATATGAATATCTATTATAAGATAATAGGTGGGAGCAACTATCAACCCTCCTCTGTTTATCTTATATCTTCTTCTTCTTCTTCTTTTTTAAAAAAAATGCTCTGTTAAGTTTTTGTTCTATTGTTTTACTTTGTTTTTTTCTTTTTTTCTTTTTTTTTATCTGCCTATAATGGGCTGTAGCAAAATGGAAAAAAAGAGTATTATGTATGTGGCTAGAAATTAATTTTATTTATTTTTATTTTCATCCATTTAAAATATAGTATCATATATGGCTGTTCCAAATCAACATTGTAAGGGCTACAATACTTTCACTCTTTTCATTCTCTTGATATGCTTTTGTATATTGAGGTTATTGTTAATTGCATTGTCTTCTACTCAAGGTGTTTCTAGATTATAGAGTTGGATTTCTTTTTTGGATGTGATGCAATTTAGAACTATCGATTGGTTAATTTCTAACGATCATACTCTCTCTCTCTCTTAATTGAATTCTTTTTATTTATTTTTTTCCTTCTATGATGTTGAATTTGCTTCTCATCGATAATAGATAACAAATATGCTCTTCTTGGAAAATAAATGCCTAGAAATGTGGAAAAATAAAAATTTGATAAGACCAAAGGAAGCACAAACAGCTCTAGTAATTGAATTGAATTTACATTCATGATTTGTTTAATGATTGGTTTTTGTGATTGTCTATAAATATGATTATGTAACACCATTGATGGTTTTGAATAGGAATACATGGATAAAAGTTGGATGTGGTGTAATGATAAGCTGTTCGACGAGTTCACAAAAGGTGTCCAATCATTCATCGAAATGGCTAAACAACATCTGGACATAGATAACAAAACTCGATGTCCTTGTCGGTATTGTCTTAATGTTTATTTTCAAGATATAAATGTTGATGAACAACATCTATGGGTGAAAGGATTTGCTCGGAATTATAAGAATTGGATTTTTCATAGAGAACCATCGCAGCCTAGAGGGAGTGAGGAACTTAGAGTTGATGTGTCAGAAAATGACAATGAGGAAGAAGATGACGAGGAAGATGATGATATGATACAAGCATTAGAAGATGCTGCTGGAGAAGTGCACATTGATGTTACTAGAGAATAAGATCAACATAGGGATGATGATCCTCCAGATAGAGATTTCTCAAGGTTAGTTGAGGAAACTGAACAAGAGTTATATCCAGGGTGTACGAAGTTTTATGCAATAACTTTTTTTAGTCAAGTTAATGCATATAAAGACTTTGAACCTATGGAGTAACAAATCATTTGACATGTTGCTTCGACTTCTAAAAGAAGCATTTCCGGAGGGTACGAAATTGCCAAAATCAAATTATGAGGCAACACGTATGTTGCATGAACTTGGATTAGGACTTGAGTCGATTCATGCATGTAAATGGGATTGCGCATTGTTTTGGAAGGATTCAGCACAATTAGAAAAATGCCCTGTTTGTGGAGAACTGAGATATAAATATTGTGATACAAAGGGAAAAAAGATTCCTCAAAAGGTTCTTCGGTATTTTCCTATCACTCCAAGATTGCAACGTCTTTTCATGTCTCGACATACTTCTATGGATATGAGGTGGCATAAAGAGAAGCGCCCAAACACAGATGGTGTCCTAAGGCATCCAGCTGATGCAGAAGCATGGAAACACTTCGATGAACAATATCCAATGTTTGCTGCAGAATCTCGTAATGTTCGATTAGGTTTGGTAATTGATGGATTTAATCCTTTTGGTAATATGAGTAACTCATATAGTATGTGGCCGGTGATGTTAGTCCCATATAATTTACCATCATGGAAGTGTATGAAAGAAACTTTTTTCATGATTTCATTGTTAATACCAGGCCCTAAAGCACCAGGAAAGGATTTTGATGTGTACTTTCGGCCTCTAGTCAATGAATTGAAAGATTTGTGGGAGAAAGGTGTAATGACTTATGATGTATCAAAAAAAGATAACTTTTTAATGCATGCAGCAGTGCTATGGACTGTGCATGATTTTCCAACTTACGGAACACTTTCTGGATGGAGTACAAAAGGTTACAAAGCATGTCCTGTCTATAATGAAGACACTTCTTCCTAAATGTTAAAAAGAAAGATTTGTTATATAGGACATCGACGTTATTTACCCATAAATCATGCATGGAGAAATAGCCAACAGTATGATGGAAAGTTTGAAAAAAGATCAACTTCGAAGAATTTTTCGACAGTTGAAATACTTCAATAGCTAGATAGGGTAAAAGAGATGAGACCTGGTAAACATCCCGACAATGTGGACAAAAAATGAAAGTGAGAAGATTGTGAACTAAATGGGATGAAAAGAAGTATACTTTTTGAATTAGAATATTGGTCCAAGTTGAAATTTAGACATAATTTGGATGTGATGCATGTAGAAGGAAATATTTGTGATAGTATTGTTGGAACAATCTAGGTATTGCAGGCAAGTCAAAGGACACTTATAAGGCATGAATGGATTTAAAGGATTTGAACATTAAAAAGGAATTGCATTTGCAACAACGAGGTTCCAAATTTTATAAGCCTTTAGCATGTTATTCGTTGACACCAAATGAACGGAAGGGATTTTGTAAATTTTTGAATTCTGTACAATTTCCTAATGGCTATGCTGCTAATATTTCCAATAATGTGGATATTAGTGATGGTAAGATTAAAGGATTGAAGAGTCATGATTGCCACATTCTATTGCAATGACTTCTCCTTGTAGGTATAAGACCTTATGTTAAAAAAGAAGTTTATACCGCAATTGGAGAATTGTGCTTGTTTTTTCAAAAAATTTGTGCATGGTCCCTATCTATTTCAGATTTGGATGCTCTACAATATGGGATAGTACTTACATTGTGCAAGTTGGAAAGAATTTTCCCTCCTACTTTCTTTGATGTCATGGTTCATCTAGCAGTTCATCTACAATTATTTTTGGAGCAATTACACCTTTACACTATGCCAATATATTCAATTGGTTTTTCCATCTTATTTTTCTGTTAAAACTTAACTGCTTTGCTGCATCGTTGCAACATTAGCACCCAACTGGCACCTATTTTCCATGCTAGATGTGTGTGTGTGTGTGTGTTTTTTTCCCCTCTCTCTCTCTAAGAAAGAAGCCCATTAATTGAGACTCACCATTTTAATCATATTAACTGCCAACCCTTAAAACTTACCTTAGAAATTTTTGAAAACTTGCCTGCTCCCTAACCTCAACCCCAATGAATTCCTACACTTTTTTTTTAAGCAATTACACCTTTACACTTTGTTGATATGTTCAATAGGACTTTCCATCTTGATTATTTGTTAAATCTTAACAGCTTTGCCACATAAGTACCCAACTGGCAATTATTTTCCATGTATGACTTTTTCCTTCTTTTTCCGAATAAAACAAAAAAGTTCATTAATTGAGACTCACTGTTATATCACTTTATAAACTACCAACCCTTAAAATTCACCTTTGGATTTTTCATAAACTTGCCTGCCCCCCATCCTCCCCAATGCACTCAAAATTCATATTTGCAACCAAATGCAACTCCTTATCCATGACCTTCAAGGTTGGCTTTAGCCTCATATGCGACTTTGGAATATGAGATATAGAGTTGGAAAATAACCTATGATTGTTTCGGATCGTGCCTTGAAATTAAATTTAAATTTCTAATTTGACATATATTGTTTCTTACTTTATTACTTGTTTCGTGTGGTGGTTGAAAGTCAATTCATGCCCCTCGTTGTGTAGAATGATGTATGCTATCTTCTAGCAGAGAGGACAAGTTTTCTGATACTGCAGGTGGGGGTGCATTGAACTTGGGACCTTTTTCTAAGGAAGTAGTGGCTTTGTAATTAGGCTGTCTCTAAGGGGATGAGAGAAAATCAATTAGCAGTTTTGAAACTTGTAATCATTTGTCGCTTTGTGCTGTGGATTTAATGGAAATGATTGCAAATCTTAAAATGTATGCCGTATCATCTATTATTGTTATAGAAGCATTGTTTGTTAAGTTTTTGCAGGGGGTATAATCCCAAAAACAGTGGAGATGTTACCTTTTTTTTTTTACTTTTTGTTTTATATTGTTGTAGTCACAGAGGATCGAAGAAGTTGGTAAAATTAAAATGTTTAAAAGAACACATTGGAAAGAAACAACAGGTTGGATTAATTCTAAAGCAGAGACTAGATATGTAAGTTTAATTTATAACACTACTATGTTTCACATATCTTATGTTAATTACTACTAATTTATTCTTTTATTGTAGAATAAGATGATGGAGATAAAAGAAACACAACCTGAACTTGAAGAGGAGTTTGAATCGATACCTCAAGATGAAGACTCAATTCTTAATATTGTTCTTGGAAAGACAGCTGGGTTCATTCTCGGCATTGGACCTGCTCGTCGTAAGCAATATAGCAGGTTGTCTATTCATCCACGTCCTCAATATTCCAATGAGATAAAAACTCTTAAGGACTGACTTGATGATAAAGATAATGCCATCCAAGGTCTTACTAAGACAGCTGAAAAACAAGGTGAATTACTTGATCAACTTTTAGCACAATTTGGTTTAGATGATCATCCTTCTTTGGGTGTGTCTGATCAGCCACCACCACCATCAGCTGCTGTTATGTGATTAAAATTGTCTAGATTTGTCTAATTTCCATGTACAAAATCTTTTTAATGTTACTTATGTTTTTGGAATTATCGACTCTAACAACTTTATATTAGTATCTTTAATTTCAATTTGTACATTTTAATCTTATGCATTATGCAAGTTATATTTTTATAATTGTACTTATGTCTTTGCTATATTCAATTATAAGCTTATATATATAATTGTTTGGAATTTGTGTATGGAATAGAAATTGTAAATTTTGTAATATTTATTCACTTTATTATGATACTAAATATCAATTTAAAAAATGAGTCTCAAATGGCAGGCAATAAAAAAAATTTCAACTATAAACTTTTGGTCTATCAAAAACAATAGTAGCTACTAATGGTTGGTTGCTAAAATATTTTCCTAAATTTATGTTAACTTTTAAGGACCAATATATTGGTCTCTGAAAATTTTGATCTAAGACCAAACAAATGGTAGCTAAATAAAATTTATTTATTTTAAAAAAATATATAAGCTACCAATAATTGGTTATTGAAATATGATATTTGAGACCAAAACATGGTAGCTACATATGTTATTAAGATCTGAAAATAGTTTTAGATACAGAAAGTTAATTGGTTGCTGATTAACATCAATAGCTACCAATAATGGTTGCAGTATATACACATTACATACAAAGATATTTGGTCGCTAATAAACCAATTCAGCAACCAAAAGTTTAGTCGCCAGCTAGTAGCTAAATATATATAATGGTAGCTTTTCAATAATTTATCAAAGTTAATAGCGATCATATCTCCATTTTTATGCTACCACAATATGGTCGCTAAATCTTTTTAGCAATTAGCGACCATAGCTGTTTTGGTCGCTATTGGACCTTCTGATACCAGCTTTTAGCAACCATGTTGCAACCAACGAATTTTGGTCACTATAAGTCTTTAAAGACCAAATTCATGATTTTTAGCGACCAATTCAATGGTTGATGAATACATTTTTCCTTGTAGTGCCATTTGTTATTGGTGCAATCATTGGGTCCAAGGTCTGGAAATTTCAGCAGCTGTCCTTGTCACTGTGATATTCCATTTAACACGGAATTGAAGTGCTTACTAATTGTCTGCCCTGAATGTTTAAACTTATTGCCTATAGTATGATTCTTAACATGACGAGCAAGAGTATGTAAAGAAATACATATTTTGCTCCTCAAAAGAGTTATTAATTGTCACCTTCCAATCTACAAAAAGTAACTCACATAATAGGCCAAATGTACTCTTATACATTCGTAGTTGATTCACGCACTCTATATCACACTACGTCAAAAACTCACTTGCTCAAAATCTACTAGGCGACATTTAACAACCTACGTGTTGGCTAAAATAAAAGACAACACTTCCAAAAAATACTTCACAAAATATGCGATACTTCCTCCAACAAGTGTCTCTAGTACATGTTCGCCCCAAAAGATAGACGATTTTTAAACAAGTGTCGCGTATTTATGTTCACGCCAAGTTTGATTTAACTTGTAGCGACAATTTACTCTACAATGTCAGGTATTCATGTTCACACCAAGTTCGCTAGTACATGTTCGCACCAAATGATAGATGACTCTTATACAAGTAAATATCACGTAATTATTTTCGCACCGAGTTTGATTGAACTTGTAGTGACACTTTAATCTACAATGTCTCGTATTTATGGCTTGGCAGAATTATCTTACATCCATAGCCTAGGAGACTTATGATTTTACAATCACATGAGGTAAGTTTTTTATTTATTTGTTTTTGCAAACCTAAAAATAAAAAATATATATTTAAATTGTGTTTGTAGGAATACGATAAAGACAAATATGCTGAAGTTAAAACACTGGTCAAAACCGATCCTACTTGTACACCAAACCCTCTTGTGTCTCCAGATGTGCCGGTTATGGATGAAATTTTTTTGTCGATACTAACCCCACTAATCCTCGCCTTGATGATGACTATGGACGATGTTGATGCCAATCATAATTGTGCGTGACATAATCAGAAACGATGAAGATCCAAAGAGATACAAAAAACATGGTTAAATATAACATATTGTTTTCATTTGGATATATCACATTATTATTATTATTATTATTATTATTATTATTATTATTATTATTATTATTATTATTATTAATTTATAGTGCATATAATATTCAAATTGTTTATTTATTTTAAAATAAAATTGATATTGTTATGATGTCAATAAACTTTCGGGCTGAATGGACAACGTCTATGATTACTTCTATTATCAACAAGCATAATTTCCATTTTTGTTGTTTAATTAATTTGTATATGTGGACCACATTTGTATATACTGGTTCTATAAATTAATATGTTATATTTTAATTAATCTGAATATGTTAGAATTTATATATATTTCGTAATTCATTGATTAAAAACTGTAAATAAGAAATAAATTAAAAATTAATTCGAAAATAAAATTAAATTTGATTACGAGTTATTACAATCGATACAATGTTGCCTTTTGTAAATTTAGAAAACTATTTTAATTATTTTATTATGTTTTCTAAATTTATATGCTTTTTATTTAATTAATTTTATATTTTAATTTTTTTAAAATAATAATGAAAAAAGGCAATACGTATATCTTACATACGTGTTGCCAATTATATATATTTTTATTGAAAACATATTAAAAAAAAAAAAAGACTTCTAAGCAACACATAAATAAACTTCCCCTAAGTTCAACATTAATTTCTATTGTTTTACAATATTGGGACATTGGACGTGAAATAAGTGTAACATATGTACCGTTTAATTCAAATTATTAATTAAAATTATGTTTTGCAACACTAAAAATGTGGTGCTTTACTGTTACCAAGGCGACACTTATTGAATGTCGTTTATGTTCTATGTGTGGCGACACATTTTCAATATTGTGTTTAACCATTTGAATATTTTTCGTGTTATAAAATAGCAACACATAAAAGGAATGATATACTGACACTTCTAAAGTGTCATGTATATGACACAATAGCGACACTCAGTTACAGTCGCTATTGTGACACATACGCGGATGACCCTAACTGAGTGTCAATATTGTGTCAAAATAGCAACACTCTGTATTGTCGCGTGTATGTCACAGTCGCGATACTATTTGAGTGTCGCGTAAATGTCACAATTGCGACACTATCTGAGTGTCGCATATGTGTTACACTAGAGATCCGAGTGTTGCATATGTGTCACACTAGCGACAATATCTACGTGTCGCGAATCTGAGTGTCTCGATTATGACACTAAAGTGACACTTTTCGAGTGTTGCAAATCTGGCACAGAAGTGACACTATCTGAGTGTCACTGTTGTAACACTTACTGAACACTGTGATTGTCGCTATCATGACATGTAAGCGACAATTAGTGACACAATGCAACACTGAGAAAGTGTCGCTACAGGGTCACTAAGTGTCACTTTATTGAAAAAAAAAACAGTGACATTCGCTGAATATCGCTTTTCTTCTACCTTTCCCGCGACATGTTGATATGTGACAATTGCATCAATGCCGCATTGTCATTTTTGAGATTCTTTGGATGTGTCGCGTAGGTTCAAAATTCATGTAGGATCACTATGGACTATTATGCTGTTTAATATACTCAAACCTGTTTCATGCCTCACAAATGTACAAGTTCTAAGTAATTTTTTTTTTTTAAATGTTAATGTATCAAACTTCAGACCATGACTAAAATCATCAGACACATCATCATCCTTTGGTGATGCAAATGCTTAGCAATCAAATAAACAGCAGCTTGTCTTTCATCAATATCTAATCATAAAGAAAAAAGAAACAAAAAACAAAAAATATCAAGAAAATAACCAAGAATGAATGAAATATGCACGTGTAAAGCAACCAAGAACAAAATAAAAAGATTCTGAACTATTAAAATTCTCCAGTAAATCATAAGATGTGGGTTCGAATAACCATTTAACTATCAAAAGATTCTGAAGAGAAACCTGGTTTATAAGATTCTGGTTTATAGTAATAATTATTAATAAATAAATCCTTATTTAATTTAATTTTGATGTATAACCAATAACTTGTGCAAAATCTTAAATTTTTAGCATCATTGACTTGTGAACAACTACTTAATTAAAACAAGTTATAGGTGCTGCCAGAAGCTCATAATTTTGTCCTTCAAAAATAAATTCCTTATATTTTCCTTATCAATTAATATCCATATATCTAAGGCCAATTCTCCAAGCCATCCTTCATAGTCTGTATAGACATAATTTGGAAGTGTTGGAATACTCTACCACTTAATTACTTTACCACGATAAACAAATCTTGATTTCAAAAATGCAGAGTTCAAGTGTGATTATTATGCACTATCAAGTCCACATCCTAAATTGACTTCTAACCGGTTCATATTCATTCATAAATGATAAAAAGCAATCGGAGATGAGAGAAGCAATCGGAGAATAGAAACAATCAGAGATGAAAGAAGCAATCGGAGAAACATAGAAAGTCGAAGATGAGAGAAAATTGAAAAGAGGAACGGAACAACCATAGTGAAATTCATTTTTTAGATTTTTGTCCGGAGATGACCCTAAGTGTTGGGGTAGGATTAATTAGACCTTATTTCATTTAAACAAATGTATGGCTGGATCACTTGACTCCAGTCCCATATTCTAAACGATTTTGTTACCAAACAAGGGATTAAAATAATCCAATCATACTATGGAAAACAAGCAAGCTCATATATATAGTCCACCAAGACTTTATTAAATCTTAGCTCTTGAATTAGTTCAATGGCTAATAAGTAGTATCCTAACCATGATTGTATATATTGTATGGTTCTTTATCTTTATGTATGTAACTATATAGTTAGTCAGATACATAGATTTTCAAGAAACTATACATAAAAGTACAATATATAGTTTGAGGTTTGAATCTTAATTAAAGATATTACTCTAGTACAAATTTAATAAATTAAGCCCCCTACTCGAAAATAAAAATAAATAAAGCTCTCCATCTACTCAAAATTTTAAAATTAATTGCACTTTAGTATTTTTAATTTGTAAAATTTTACGATTTAATCTTTTAACTTTCAAAAATAGCAATTTAGACAATCATTTTTTAAATTTGGTGCATATTGGCCCAATAATCATTAATTTTGACCAAATAAATTGGCAACAATTTTACTTTCTTCTTATTGATCAACACCTTGATTTATTTCCTCACAAACTCTGCTGCAAGTTTTTGGACAAAACCCGTTACCATTTTAGTTAGCCAAAATAGAGAATTCGCCCAATCTGCAATAAATTAAAAAAATTAAAAATCCAAGTCACTATTTTTAAAAATTAAAAATTTAAAGCCCAACCCTACAAATTAAAAGATACCAAAGTGAATTTATTCTAAAATTCTATATATCTATCAAAAGTAAAACTAAAGCCGGCCGGCCATTTCAACATCACTAACTAA